>JAOEJI010796252.1:0-14122 GCA_025448255.1 Umimayanthus chanpuru
CCATGCACTCCTAGTCCCCTGGTCCCCTCCTCCCACCCCCAACCCCAACCCTCATCCCCCACCCACCGTCTTCCTCCGAGACTTAATTGACAGGTGAACAGCCAAAAACAGAAACTATATTTAAAAACTTTCCCCGGCCAGTTCCTTCTTAGTATTTATCCACATCAGGACTGCGAACACTGCTGCTTTTTCTGCAACTCCAGCTCGAGATTCCCGTGTCTTACAGGTGATTCCTGAGGTATAAGAAAACTTGCTGTTATTGTTATGATGACAATGAAATGTTACTGTGTGGCGCATTTAATCATCCAAATGTGCTTACAATAAATACGTTAAACAAATAGAAAATATGATAAAAAATATATCTGAAAATTTACATATAAACCCGGCAGAATGTCCAGTCATCACGAGTGCGCAGTTTAATTTAAAACCCTGAATCTCAAGTAACTTTGTACCGTTGGTTAAACCTAAAAAATACCACCATATGTAGCACCATAAGAAATACCTTGTTTTATTATTTAGAATATGTTTCGAATAACCGGCGTCTATTTTCTTTACAAACAATAAAACAATTGTCAGAATGACACCTTAAAAGTACTAAACTGCTCGAAATGAGACCCTAACTGATATACCTAAAATGCCGAAAATTATTCCCTTAACTCCTTCCCCCGGGGGGGAGGGGTACTCCCATATATTGACTATACGGGTATGTGCCGCTGGAGAGGGTGGTATGGTTTTCAAGCAATTTTCGTCTGGTAAGGTGTATGGCTCTCAAGCCATTTGGTCTAGTATAGGGTCCCGCTTAACGGGATCACTCACAAAAGACTGAAATCAAGAACAATTGAGCATTTTTGGTCTGGTATAGGGTCACAAAATTTGCAAAATTTGGTCTAGTAAAGGGTAGGACTTTCGCGAACCCAGTGGCACACCCTCATCCAAACTATATGGGCCTTCTCGCTAAGCTTTCTTTCGGAGTTTCCCTCCTGGTTTTATATGCATATTTCACAGCCGTATATACATGTATCTCTTCCACCGTAGGTCAAGCTAGACTGATTCTATTAAGCATACAACAAAGTCTGACTTTCAGGAAACTGCACACTCCGTGGAAAGCTGAACTGACGCTTACAGCAGCGGATATAGGATTAAAGAGTACTTCATTGTAACTGAAAAAGGCAAAACTTGCGAGTGCAAAATGTCTAGAGGAACATAGCAGTTTTTAAATTCTTTAAAAAACCGCCCAATTCTGCAGCATGAAAGAGACTTATATCTAAAGGGATTTTCTTTTAACTTGGAATGATTTTTCACATATTTTGCCTATACAAGTATGTTCTGTACTCAAACTCTCCTTGCCTAAAAGTTAATTTTCCAAAAGAGTTGTTTTGCAATGTCTGTGGTGGGGAGAAGGATGAAGGGGGAGAGTGAGATAGTTCACAAGCACTTGTGGGAATTCCAAAAGTATGTTACACAGTTGTGATAAAACTGTTTCTTTTCACTCACGCGCAGTCGTTGCATCTGCTGCTCTTGTTGCATTTCCAATGTCTGCACATCCCGCCACATGACCAGCTCCCTGGTGACGTCAACACCTTGAGAAGTGAGGTCAGCCATTGGTAGGATTACGTCACCAATCACCTTTTGGCGGGAGGACTGGTCGCGACACATCACCGAGAACTGAAGACAATGCAACTGCAAGTCGTCGTAACTCATTTCAAAGTTGAAAGACTTTTTCGTGCTGCGCAGGCGGCGCCGCCGGCGTTTGGTTTGTTGTGGCACTGTTAGAAACGATTCGTGTCTACTGCTGAAAGGTCGCTCGAATTCCAGTTCCTCATCCTCGTCGAAATTAATGTGTTTTGTGTCAAGTAGCTCGACTTCCAAATTGGACCTGATGTAAAACATTATGATGACGTTAATTAAGGTTTTATTGGGTTTTGAAAGGTTAAGCCTGGTTTTCACTAGCGACGCAAGAACAAGCGCAGAAATAAGAGCATGCAAGCCCAAGTTTTGTTTGTATCTAATGAAAACGAACCTTCATCATAGATAACAGGGAACTGTCGCATCGTTTCCAAAAACCATTCTTTAAAACTCCCTTCTCCCTCTGCCATCTTGGTAAGACTAGGAACGAACCTAGGACAAGTGCTTTGATTGGTTGATAAAAAAAATAGCTCAAAACGTTCATTGCTCTTGCTTCATGTTCCGTTTTCACAAGAAAAGTGTCGAAGCAAGCACAAGAGCAAGAAAAAGAAAAGTTTGGTCCGTGCGCTTGTGTTTGTTTCATTTCTTGTTCTTGCGTCAAGGCTGTTTTCACGGTGAAATAAGAGCCCTTGATCTAGCACTTGTTTCTGCGTTTGTCCTTGCGACGCTAGTCATGAAAACGAATTTTTAAAGTTAATGAGTGATTAGTGCGTGGAGGGGACTTTGTTTCCAGTTTTCAAATGCAGTCTGATTTTCCGCTTGCCGATTGTACTGCTCAGCAGCACTGAATAGACTTTAAATTTTAGATTAACAGAAACCAAGAAAGTCCTTTCGCTTTCTTCTGTGCTCACTCATGCGTGCTCGGAGTAGAGGTGGACATTCGGAGCAAGAGTCAGAGCGCGCGACAAGCTCTATTCACTGGTTTGGTATATGATGGCACGGGATATTCCGAGTTTGGGTAATCAACCAGAGTGCGAGAAAAGTGCTTGGTTTAGTAGTATATATTATCATCCCTGAGAATGATTTCAGCCAATCACAGGCCAGATTACTGTCCACGAAATCGCGACAGTGTCATGATTTCAGACGAAATCACAAACAGTTTGGTTTCTCTCTTAAAAATCAGCTACAAAAATAAAATTTCATCAGCGTGGAATCATGGTATTACTTCAAAGAAAATCAAAAGGGGAGAAAACTGAGCGACAGACACGGGAAACTCTAGCGTACGTGCGTTTTTTTCAAGTCGAGAGATATTTGCTCTTTGGTCAGGGATGATAAACATGTAATCGTGCAGGTTTATGCTCGATTCTGGAAAATATTACGGCTTGTTTGGTCTCGCCATGGGTATTTTGGCTCGACCTTCGGTCTCACCAAAATACAAACCAGGGCTCGACCAAACTCGCCCTGATATTTTTCCGAATCGAGCAAAAACCTGCACGATTATATATAATTATTATCCAATAACAGGCTTAAAATATTGAAGAGGTTAATAGACATGTTTATGATCGTCGCAATAGATCCTATAGGGTGTAGCCCATTTTGCAACGCAACAAATAAAAGGCGCTGCTTACATATATGAAAAAACCGCAAGCATAAAGAGTGAGACAATGAAGAAAAAAATCGCATTCAGACGATTGTCAAATAGGTTAGATTAAGCGAAAGCAGCGAGTCTAACCGCGTCCTTATTTAAGCATTCGTGTCCGTTTCAGTTCTTCCCTGTGTCTGCAGAACCGAGCGGCGAACACTATGAAAACAACAACAGTTCTTTGAACGCATAATACAAATCTCAATGCACTTATAATAATATTTCACAAGCATAAAGAGTAATATGTTAACAACTAAATTGTGAAAATACATAATAAAACTCGCTCCAAACACATACAAAAATACTCCGGCTATCCAGAAACCAAAGAGGTATAGTTTTAAACGGGATTTGAATAATGAATCATATCTTCACCTCTGATAGGGAAGTAGAGATTCAATCTATAAACTAAGGTCACTTTCCATTTGTCAGGTCTGGCCGGTCCGACCAGTCAGTTCATAAAAGAAACAATTGAGCTCTCAGAACTGCGTCTGGCCAGAAGTGTTCTGCTCATGGATCAGAACCGCTCAGTTCTCCCGCTCCGGTCGGCCAAAGCGCGGGAATTGGGAGAGTTGTGGAGGGAAAAATGTACGAGCGCTCCTTGGACCTTACTGACCAGAACCAGTTAGTTTCGGCCGGCCGGACCCGACAAATGGAAAGCGACCTATTATCAATACTCACGTATCCTTGTCATAGTGAACTGAGAATTTTATCTGTGGTGTAACATCTGTGGGTGTGGATGACTTGGGTGCGGACTCGTGCGGAGGAAGGTCAAAAACAGACGGTTGGATTTCTATGTTGACGATATCCCCCGTGCTCTGAAGGGGAGGGATTGCAAACGGAGTGCTATCACAACATCTTATCACAGGTACATCTCTTCTCATGGCTGGCAGCGGGGTGCGATAAGTTTTCCTTCTCCAATTAAGCCGACTTCGTTTGATTAAAAGAACGATTCCTATTGCGATGGCCAGGAGAATTATTGCCACCAGACTTGTGAGAAGATAGAGTCCACTATTTGTCATCGTAATCTGCAATCTGTTCGGTATGTAGGGGAAGCAGTAAGAACGATGGCTGGCTGATGGAACTGAGATGACTTTGTCACTTCGTAATTTTTATTTCTTGTGAATAAAGTCCCTAAAACAAAGAAAATACATGCGTTTAATTTTTACATAGTTGAACTTAAAATGTATTCTGTTAAAATCCTATTATCCGCTCGCTTTTTCCAAATGCGGCCTACTTTTTTACAGGTTGAACATCGGCCAAGTTGAAAATCCTGCCTCGGAGCACGAATTTTTTTGGCCAAATACAGATGAAAACGCCTTTTCTGTCAGAGCGCGTAATTGATATCTGTTTCAGACTCGAAGTTTACGTGAAGTATGAGTACACAAAAACAAGAACTTTGGTTTTAGCCGTTATTAACATACGCCTTTTGCCCACCTGCTGAAAAAGGCGAGCTGCGGTCTTGATCACGTGTGAAACGTGCAGTTTATTTGTTTGTGTAGAGAATTTCGAGGTTTTTTGGCTTCTTCCTTCGGTTTCTAAATCCATGCTTTCCTTTTCACCTTTAATTTCTTCACACTTCATTTCAGTTACAGTCACACAAAGTTGTTCTCGTGGCTTTAGTAACACTTCGGTCACTATATATTGACTACAGAAAGCTACAAGTGGTTTTGAATGGTCACAAAAGCCGAGCAGAGTCAGGTACCTAAGAATAGTATGTGCTCTTACAAGATGCTATTGTGTAACTCCAACTTCTGTTTAATCGATTTTATGTTCGGTATTCATTATGTAACATTTGATTGGACCTTTATGATCAAATAAGCTGAACGCCTGTCTGGCAGAAAGACGACCAACTCTCATTGAAACGTTTTCAAGTTAACTACCCAACTGTACCATAATGTACCATGAGGTTGATTGTGAAGACAAAAAATGGCGTCAGCAGTTTTTGAGCTACCATTTCGAGCTTTCAAAGCGCGATAACGAAAATCTGCTTCAGTGTCTTGGCACACGTTAAAACACGAACTCAAGGTAATTTCAGAATTAGTGTTACAATCTTATAGTTTGTTACTCACCGGTACTAAAGAGATGAGATGTCTGTAAATTGTGAAATTCCTTCGAATTTATTCTTCAGAAAAGGTGAGACGCTCAAAAGCAACCACGCTCACAAATTGCAAGTAGAGAGCAAACTCACAATTGCTTTATCAGTTTATGCAAATTCGAGTTTTTACACCAGACGGACAATTCTTCTCTTGCCAAACGTGCTAGAAATGCACGTGGATATTTGCAAAACGCACGCAATGTTATTTGGAATCCCAACACATTTTGAAATTAAACCAAGCTAAAATTGGTTACTTGTGCCTGTGCAGGAAACTGGATAAGTCTCGCAAGGACTTTTCAGGAATAATTGCTTTTAACAGCAGATTTTTAATTTGCCAGCACCAGAATGCAATAAAACAGCTTCGGCAACATTTGGAAAAATTTCAAGATGAATATTAATTAAAAACTAAAATGTTTCGATCCATTTCATGCATTTACGAAATATCAGCATGAAACTGTCTTCACTTCTTTTTTAAGCCGGTTTTCCACTAGGCGAGTTTTTTCGCGCGAAGCGAATTTTTCCGAGTACAGGCATGCGCAGTTTAATTCCAACAGGCGCCACAGTTTTCGCTGGCTCTTTTCTCTTCGAAAAAGTGAGTTCGAACAGTTTCTACTTTTTCGCCGCCAAAAAAGGAGCAAGCCAATAAGAATTCAGAAACTTGTCACGTGGTGATTTGGAAGTCGCGAGGCATCCGAAGAGAGGCCTCGTTTCATGACAAGATGGCTGCATACAGCATTGCTCTCCTCAACCAAATGAAGATCAATAGAACTTTAAACTTTTCTGATTTTGCTAGTTTAGGATTTGTCGATAACCAAGAATGATGGATGACTCTGCTGCTACAGTCTATCCCTGGCTCAGGCAGTTATCCGGCACATTGGCGCGGACGACAAAACTCAAAAAGTATTTCGCATTTTGCAACCTCAGTTCCTTCACCAACAGATGATACTCTCCCTTTCGATCCCTTTTCTTCACGTTCATTGTACAACTTCCGAATCCAAAATCTTTTTCTGTACTTCTGCAGTCGACTTGACGTCTTCGTAGCAGTAAAGCAGTTAGCAGTTGATCAATCTTACTTTTTAACAAGAGCAAATATCTAAGACTTAAAGCAGCCGCCATTTTCCAGTCGAATTTTGAGCCAAACAATCTATTATACAAACATTGATGGAGATACCTTATTTTTGGAAATTAAATCCCCCTTAACTGTTGTAACTTTTAATTAAGGCCATATTATTTTACACTATTTTTATTTTCAAATACATTTATTTGACCAAAAATTTATAATATAAGTACCACATCGTCTGGTTCTTTTTCAATTGTTTCTTCATCAGATTGATTGCATTCGCTTGCCGAAAACAGGGAATATGCATTTTAACATTTCTTTCGGTGCCGATTGTATTATGGATTTCTTCCCATCCTTTCCTTAACCGGGCTATGATTTGTTTTTATGCTGTAATTTTAAAATACTTCAAGTTGTGTTGAATAACACTGTTGTTTTGGCTTGTGAAAAACGCAGACCAGTGACTGCAACAGAGCGTCAAAACTACGTTAATTAAAATCACATTTCGCCATAAAAACTCGCAAATTCCAACAAACCGCGTTAATTAAATCCACTTAAACAGGTAAATCTTAAAGCCCGGCGCACACTAGAGCTATCTGCTGAGCTAAGTGTCACTCGTGACAGTTGACGTAAGCAGATTCCTCCAGTGTGAGGAGTCGTTTTCAGTGCATTTCGTGACGCGTGCCATCGGCGCCAAATATTCAACATGTTGAATAATTTTGTTCACGAGTGAACATTTCCTCCAAGTGTGCGCGCGTGCAAAGCTATCAGCTTAGGAAATGACACGACTATGCATTCGTAAATAATTGTTTAAAATGGCGTCGAGCAGTGCGATAGTTGCTGAAGCAATGTTGGAAGACAACATTTGGCTTGATTATTCCTGCTTGTACGATGTGCGGTGTCCGGAGTTCCAAGGCTTTGTCCACATCTTTCGATTGACGGCTCTTAAACGTCTTCGTCGCAATAACAAAAGAAACAGCAAAATCTCTTCATCGTCTTACGAGCTCCAGTCTTGTTCGCTAGGCGCCAGCAACAGCCATGTTTAGTGGTCATTACATATAGTACGCATGCGTATTTGTGTCATTTCCTGAGCTGATAACTTTGCACGCGCGCACACTTGGAGGAAATGTTCACTCGTGAACAAAATTGTTCAACATGTTGAATATTTGGCGCCGATGGCACGCGTCACGAAATGCACTGAAAACGACTCCTCACACTGGAGGAATCTGCTTACGCCAACTGTCACGAGTGACACTTAGCTCAGCAGATAGCTCTAGTGTGCGCCGGGCTTAATAAACCCCGTTAATTAAATCGTATCTAAATTTCGGCTACCTTGTTGTGATCCTTTTTTAATTTCCAACAATAAGGTAAGCACTGGTGTAGTGGAAAATACAAACGCGCTTGCTCGAACTTTTTCGCGGTGAAAAAATTCGCTTCGCGCGAAAAAAATCGGTTAGTGGAAAACCGGCTTTAAGAACGTAAATTTGTTTGGGCTGAGCCTGAACATTCTTAGTTTTTCTCACGGCTTCAACCTCAAATGTTCTTGAAAGTGTTCTTGTAACTTTTTGGATTCCTGTCTGTGCAAACACATTCAAAGACTGTTCCATAACCTTACTCGGTTCATACAGCTGTTTCAAATGGGTTGAGTTGTGAAATACCAAGAGCTCAAACGAAGCACGATGGAAGCCCTGACTTTGCTAGTTGCTAAGCTGGTATTGGTCTGATTTATCCAAGCTACTTAACGCCAATTTAAGTTCAATTTACACTACACGAAAAAAGTGGAACGGATCGGTTAAACTTCGACGTGTAAATGACAATTTGTCCGTTCCATTCTTATCCGCTCCGTTCCCGATAGGGTACGCAACTGTATGCATGCCCGTTTGGGAACGGATCGGATGAAATTCGCTACCGCACCCACTTTTTTTATTCATTTCCCTTCGTGTAAACGCACAGCTCCCTTTTGGGTACCGGACTCTGCAAGGTTTTACGAGCCAGCTATGGTGTTAGTACAGCGAAGTACTACAGGACGCATGCTCGAAACAAACTGTCCGGACCACTCAGAAAAAAGCGTGTAAACAGATCCGTACTCGTTCCCAATGATGCATATGACGGACCTAACATTTATCCGATCCGTACCAAAAAAATTTGCCGTGTAAACAGGAATTTGCAGCATGGAACGGTGCCCGCTTTTATTCGATCCGTTCCCACCTTTCATAGAGTGTAAAGCTTTACTGACCAAGTTTTCGTTCACTTCGTGTACAGGTCAGCGGATGTTACTTAGTAGGGTTCCCACAATACTTTTCGTGCTTGGTCATGCGCTTTGCACATGCATGCCCACGTTACTTGAAACAGTTATTATCAAATGTGAAATTGCACTGCTCTCTCACGATATATAATTAGTAGCGGTTCTCTGTTCCAATTTTAGAGCTTTATAGAAATAAATATTCCTTTGTTAATCGTAGGTCGCTTTCAATTTGTCCGGTCTGGCCGGTCCGACCAGTCAGTTCTTAAATGGAACGCACGAGTTCTCAGAACTGGTTCTGGCCAGAATGTCCCTGCTCAAGGATCAGAGCTGCTCAGTTCTCCCGCTCCGGTCGTCCAAAGCGGGAATTTGTAGAGTTGTGGCGGGAAAAATGTACGCGCGCACCTTGGACTTTTCCATTTAAACTGTCCAGAACCAGTTCTTTTCGGTCGGCCAGAACGGACAAATGAAAGCGATCCAAGCCTGTATGTTCTTAAACATGTTCTTAGATTTTAGCATTTTAAGTTTCAACGTCCTTATAAGTGTATTCATGTGTTTTGAACTTTGAATGAAACTGCGAAGCCAAATTATAAGCCCCTCTTTTCTTTTCTTAGCCCGTCTACCTGCTAACAGAAAGCAATATTCCGGTTATAAATCGCCTCCCCCCGGATATAAGCCCTCCCGTATAGACCCATCACGTCTGTGGCTGTGGATGATCTGGGTGCGGATTCGTGAGGAGGAAGGTCGAAAACGGACGGTCGGTTGGATCTCTATGTTGACGATATCCCCCGTGCTCTGGAGGGGAGGTTTTGCAAATAGCGTGTTGTCGGCCCTGCACCTAGTCACAGGTATGTCCCAGTATCAGAAGAATAGTTCCTACCACGGTGGCCAGAAAAAATATCAAAACCATATTTTGTGAACATTAAGCAGCGCCTTTCTCTCTCATCATAAGCCGCTGATAACCGTCACAAAAGAAACCGCATAACAAACCATGAACGGTTTGTGAAAGGACTTCAGCTCTCCTTGATTCTCAAGTCCTGTCGATACCCTATAAAACAGATATAAAACTGCTTGTAAAAACCTTGCATGATTGAAATACTAGTTGAGTCTGAGAAAAATTCGCTTTTCTGCGTCGCCGAAAAAGAATAACACGTTGTTTGATCAACAAAAAGCTACATGATATGGTTTTAGCGGTATTGCTAGGTAGAAGGCTCGAGAGGTACTCCTACGTATTGACTATACGGGTCTGTGCCGCTGTCCAGGGTATGGTTTTCAAGCCTTTTTGTCAAGAACAGGGTATAAAAAAACACGATGTTTTAGGTCAGGAACAGGATGTCAAATTTAAGCAAGTCTAAAATAAAAGGATTTGCAAAGGGCCGAATTTTGTTTCTGTTGCGTTTCTAACAATGCTCTCAAAGAATTATGGATATCTTCATTGTTGGATATTGCACATATGACACTATTTTGTTCAAGTAGATGTTATATCTAAAGCACAACGGCTGATCTATAAAGCATATTCTCAGAGAAAAATAAGCTACGAAATTTGTCAATAACTGGGTATGCTTTTCTTGCTTTGAGCCAAGAACAGGGTATCATTTTAAAGCTATTCTTGGTCAGGAACACAGTCAGGCTTTTGGGGTTCCAGCAGCACACCCCCACCCTAAAATGATGTGGGGAGTACCCCCCCCCTGGGTAGAAGGCAGACATTTTAGTAATGTATGAAATCCCCACAAATGTATAATAAAATATATATGTTTTCCCGTCAAATAAAAACATCAGTAAAGTTTCTTTATGACCACGTCATGATAAAGTTGCCTTACTTGTGATCATGCCAAGGGCCAAGGTTTTGTACGGCTTTTCCAGGTTTCTAAGTTCTTAATCTTGGCGTTGAGAGGCTGGGAAAAAATTAATTACTACAGACAAACAAATACAGAAAGGAATAGGAAAGGGATAAAAAAAACAACACTTTTGTTAAATTTGATATAGGTATACAGGCTGTAACGTGCACGTGTTAACTGATCATTTTTGTTGAACGAATATAATTTCTATAATTGTTCAAAGGTGTAATATGAAGGGGTTTTCATTCAAACGCGGCAGTCGTAACTGAATTGAAAGCACGTGGTCTGGCAAAACAGTTTCAGAACTACTGCTCGGTTAACGGCTGCCAACATTGCTTCACGAGTAGACTACTAGTTTGTCACTTACGTGCGATGAAGAAAAGGGGAATTGTCTCAACATGGATAAATGCCTTCCTGTCAACTAGCTCAGAAAGGGGTGAAAAGTTTCAAGGAAGTTCTTCCACATTTTAAAACCTTGAATACGATTTGGCGAGGAAGCCAGTATATCTTCACTTTAATTTAATTTATGTAAATCCCAGTTTTTACACCCGACGTACAGTTTAGTATGTCTGCCAAGCATGCAACTTGAAATCGCAAATGAAAATTCATAAAGTTTCCAATCCTTACTTTAAACTCTTGTTAAAATCCTTGGGATATCAAAACTAAAATTAAATAGTGTGTGCAAAATAGTTCACAAATTTGATGAGCAAGCATGCGCGCAAGTAGATAGCTTTGACCAAGCCGTACCCAGGCTTTTCCCTCTCCCGAGAGAGGCAAAAGCCTGGGTACAAGGTTGCTCAATGGCAGTAGTCACTTTTCGGAAACTAACGTAAAATTGGCTGAGAAAACCGAATTTGTCACTCATTTTGTTCAAAAATGTTTAGAAATGCGCGAAAATGAGCAAAATGTGGTTTTAAACGAGTCTTTGGAAACGCTCGGAAATTGTTCGGACTTTGGTGCTTGCCATGACAACAGCTGGTGATGGCGCGAGCGGAAGTACCTTTGTCCGAGAACGTTGTGCTGGTTTTTCATTGTTTTACAAACGTTAAAAACAAAGATATTAGTAGTTTAAGTTTTCAAGAATTTGCTTCAGATCCATCAAGAGACTTGCATGCAGGGCAGAAAAACCATACTAGTTCGGAGTTCAAGTGAGTGCAGCATGTAGGCACTTCAACTCGAAGAGACCGCTTCAAGCAAATATCACTGATTAAAAATTAATTTATTGGATGTATTGGCAAAGATACAAGTCGCAAATAAAGAGATTAACTTCCTCTTAATTTCAGTGAGAGTTGCCACTAATACGTTCTGTTGTGTTGGCAATTATTAAATTTTCAACCTTAGATGTTGCGTTTCTGGTGTTCTGATTGGCTCTCTCAATCTCGGTTATCAGCTCATATACCCGTGCTGCCGTATATGGAAACTGATTGCACCAAGTACTCTTGGTTTGTACTGACGTCATAGAGAAAAACGACGTTAACCTTGTCGCAACCTAGAGCAATATGATATTTCTAAGCTTGATGAGTGGGAAAAACTACACAATTGAGCAAACTTTCAGAGCATGACGGCATTTTACAACAAAGATATGAGATTGTTTTAAAAAGAAATGTATGCGGCGGACATGTTGGTGTCCCTTTCAAGAACACCAACATGGCGGCCAAATGAAGAAGTCTTTGACAAACCATAGTTTCTCAAGTTCTACTCCAGTTGATTTGGTTTTGCTACAAATCACACTTAGAGTAATTTACGAGTAATTTCCACAGCGTTAAACATTGCAATGTGCACAAACTTAGTGATTTTTGTGACCCGCGAGACTCGCATAATTATGATAATGGCAGTTGTTAAAAAATTCAAACCTCTAGAACTCTCAAACAAAACACTGTTTTTAGCCAAAACTTTCTGAGAATACGTATACAACAGAGTTCTAAACCATACAACAATCACAGCTTTACAACATCGATGTTTTAGATTTTAGATCTTTTGTGACGTCACGTGCAAACCAAGAATTGCTGGAAGGTTTGAGCGGGAAGCTAAACTTCCAGGTAGTTGAGCCATCAGAATTTAACAAAACAATTATTCCATTCGCGCTTGTTAGATATTAGTTTGTTTATAGCTAACTTGGTGCTGCGATTTTCCCTTTGGTAAACGGTCGTTGGCATTTGGAACAGTCGTTGCCATTTCGAACAATAATCTATTGTCGTTTTCATGAAGAAGACAAAGTCTTGATCGCGGAAATACAACTAATACTGACTCTGGCTATAACCCTAACCCTAATCCAAACCAAAATTAATTCTAAAAGAAAAAACTAAATAAAACAAAAAGCTGAATTTTAAAAAAACACAATTACCGTATTTGGAACCAGTGACCGCTAGCATTCTAGTCCTATACACTACCACTACGCCAACAACTTTAAGGTGCGGCCACACCATGCAAAATTGCATGCAATGTTGCGCGCAATTGTGTCAATTTCGTGTGGCCACCCTTTGCCGGCAACATTGCACGCAACATAGGTCGCGCGAGAGTGAAAAATATATTTTTTCTATTTTATGCTTTTATATTTTTGCATAACTTAAAAGGCCAAGAATGGAAATCTATTCCGGAAACGTTGCAAGCAACGTTGCGTGCAACAGTTTCAGAGGCGGCCACACGGTGCAACTATCCCATTCTCCGCAAAGTTGCATGCAATGTTGCATCGTGTGGTCGCGCCTTTATTCAGTGCCGTTCAAATTCCTTTTACTGTATATATATTACAAATGGCATCGACTGTTGTTGGAAATGGCAACGACCGTTTACGAAATGGAAACTAGCGAGTGCTACACGCTTCGCTGGCTGTTTACCATTTCACATCCAACGCGCGCTCATAGAATAATTGTTAATTATTCGTTCCCAAACCTTATCATTGGCTAATTGAAACTATTGTCTAAATTTAAGAATTATTTTTTCATAAAAGTGTGTCTTCCTGGAAGTTCAACATTGTTCAAACACTCGAACTTTCAAGCCTAATAACAAATCAAGACTTCAGAGACAAATGTAGGAAGTAATCGATCCGCCAAGCGGTTGTCATTGAAATTATTTCCTCTAATTTTTGCGAGATTTGGAAGAATTTCAAGGCGAATATTTTACGCCAACAAGCAAAAAAGCTAAACTTGGCGAGGCTGCAGAACAAACTCGACTTCTTCTTTGCAGTAGAGAAGAGGAGGAAAAGGCCTGGGAACAGGAATTATGGCCTTGTAAAAAATCTTTAAAAATCTAAATGGTTCGCTGTATGCATATAGCTGATTTTTTATCCAACCGAGTCAAGGACAGTTTTTCTATGCCCAGGGTAGTCAAAATTTAGATACAAAGTATAATCCCGCAACTCATTTTCTTTGTTTCACTCGAAACCCGTAGTAGGTAGCTAGCTGTACGTAGGTAGGCATGCAGGTAGGTAGGTAGGTAGGTGGTAGGTAGGTAGGTAGGTAGGTAGGCAGGTAGGTAGGTAGGTAGGTAGGTGGTAGGTGGTAGGTAGGTAGGTAGGTAGGTAGGCAGGTAGGTAGGTAGGTAGGTAGGTGGTAGGTGGTAGGTGGTAGGTGGTAGGTGGTAGGTAGGTAGGTAGGTAGGTAGGCAGGTAGGTAGGTAGGTAGGT
>JAOEJI010797363.1:0-12500 GCA_025448255.1 Umimayanthus chanpuru
ACATATTTTTAATACAGGACCTCGCTGAAAATCACGCTGTGAGTGAGTTTCCTGTCGTAAATATTGTTATAAATAAAGTAATAGTTATAAAATGTCAATAGCAAAAGTACTAACGGAAACAATTTTGTTTCGCAGAAAAGAAATCTACCTCTTTCGACCGCGTCGTATTATCCACGTTGTCGGATCTTAAGGTCCCTATTGTTGGCCAACAACACGCAACATTGTTGGGCCAAACATGTCGCGTCCGTTTGCATGGAACCACGACATTGTTGGCACTTGTTGCGTATAGTTTGAAACCGGTCAAACTTTTAGGCCCATGCAAACGGACACAGCATTGTTGGCCAAAACAGCCAAGCAACACGCAACAAAGTTGTGACTTGTTGCGTCCGTTTTTGCATGGGCCTTAAGGTCCCTGATATGATGGGCACTCAATGCGGGTGAGCTTGTCATATTTCCTCATCTTTATGGACCTCGACGCAGATCAAGCCGAAGCTCGGCTTCGAATGGTGTCGGCTAGGCCGGGCACAATATGTTTGTAAAACTTCGCCTCTGGGGAGTGCAGTGTGTACGGGGAAATCGGCGACGACAATGCATTTATCCCATCCCCCGAGAGGGCTTTGTTGTCAACCAGTGTCCGAATTAGAGGTCACAAGGAGAGCAGAAACGATTTTGCATGGTCACGGATAATTCACAATTTGAAGGACCGAAACTGCTTCTTGTTCGCTGAGGAGGACTTGTGTGTCCTTTTATGCCCATTAACCCTTCAAGCAAAACAACAAATTTACGCCGTCTCCGGCATGAAAATCTCTTCAAGCCGACCACGAGGCGGCCGCAGGTTACCCACACAAACATAACAGAAAAACATTAACAAGGGGTTCAGGCTCCTCAAGCTTTTCTTCGGAATTTGTCCGTAATATTCTTGGCCCCTAAACGTGTGGGAGGATATTTATACAACATGAACAAACTTAACTATTGTCCGTGTCGGCTAATAGGAACACGAGTTTCTGGACTGGTCTGCGGAGAAGACCGGTTGACCCGCGAAGTACCACTGCTCTCACCAATCCATGCTTGTCTGGTTCCACCTGCAGTACTCGACCCTTCGACCAAGTACTACGGGGTGCGTTGTCGTCCTGGATCTATACCACGTCACCGACGGCCAATTTCCGCTTGTGTTGTAACCATTTTCTGCGTTCCTGCAAATTCACCAAGTACTCCTTCTTCCACCTCCTCCAAAACGTGTCAGTTAAACATCAGCTCTCTGAAATTGTCCCGGAGAGGGCAGTACCACCTTTGATTTACCGGTTAACACGTGATTGGGAGTTAGTGGATCCAGGTCCTCTGGGTCACTGGTTATAGCTGTCATTGACCTCGAGTTGATCGCCGACTCCACCTCGCACATAAGCGTTCTGAAGGTCTCCTCATCCAGACGATCGCAGTGTTCCCGCAGCAATCCCGCGAGTGTCTTTCTAGTTGACCTTATCTGGTGTTCCTACAACCTGCCCATGTGACTAGTGGTTGGCGGATTGAAGATCTAGTCAACATCTTCCTTCTGTATCTTCTCTCTTATCTGGTCATGCTTCATTTTCTTCAATGGCTTCTCGTAGCTCCCGTACAGCGCTGACAAAGTTAGTGCCGTTGTCGCTACGCATTTCTTTCACAGGACCGCGTCTGGCAATAAAACAATGCAATGCCAGATGGATGAACGTGTCGGTTTCCAGCGAGCTAGCAACCTCGATGTGAATTGCCCTACTCGCTAGAACAGTAGTGAGAGCTACATATCTCTTAATGTCTCTCCGTCCATCTTTCAAGACGAATGGACCGAGGCAGTCCACCCCTGTGAAGGTGAAGGGAGGTGCTACTTTGACTCTGGTCGATGGCAAGTTGATCATCTTCTGTACACCCTTGGCACCATGATGACGACGACAGAAGACATGTCTGGTATTGGCACTTACGATCCAGCACTTCTGTCGCAGTGTTGTTAAGACGTGGTTTCGTCCCACGTGGCCTAAACGCCGATGAGTATCACGAATCAAAAGCGTTGTGACATGACTCTTGCGTGGTAGAATGTTAGGTGTTATCAGGTAAGTCTGCATGCCGCAGCCGTCCTTCAACACGTAGGATTCCACGATCAGGGTAGAGATCTAGACTATAGATACTGCTAGTGTCCCTAATGCTGTCTTTCGTCCGTTTCAGAAATTGACGTTCACTGAGCATTTCTTCCCTACTAATTCCTTCGAGTGCCGATATCTTCTGAGCAAACGCTGTGGACAGTGTGTACTGGATAATAGCAACTTCAGCTACTTCAAGCTCTTCGAATTCAAGGCTCAGTGGACGAAACTCGTGCTTATTTTTGTCTGTGGGATGTGCATATGCATTAGCGTCTCGTTCATTACGGTCCTTTCGACGTTTCTACAACACTTGTTTCACACGGAGAAACACAGCAACAGCTCTCCGCAGACGATTCCAGTCCGAGAAACGCTGAATTAGTTTAGTTGTGGCATCATTAACCGCCTTGGGTGTGGCTGCATTGCTTCTCGCAGATTTTACTTCTGAATCACCATCAAGAAAACTTGGCAACTAATGTTGGCAGTGACATCGGGTATTCGTCCTCTGGCTTCCACAGAAAGTCAGGCCCGTCGAGCAATCTCTTGCACTCTAACAATGCTGCACCAAGCATTCCTCGGGATGCATCATCTGCGGGATTGCTAGCTGTGTCGAAATACCTCCATTGCTCCATATTCGAGTGGTCACGAATCAGCTGTGCACGGTTGGCAACAAAAACATGGAATCGTTGCTGTTCATTTTCAGTGTAGCGCAGCACAGTTGTAGAGTCGGTATGGTACTTGACATCAACAGGATCACTCAGTTCTATTCTCCAACGCGAATAGCTACTGTGTCAGCAGTGATCTGAATGCGCGTTATTGTCATAGCCTTCATGGGCGCCAAACGAGCCTTACCCATCAATATCGAACAGTGAATGCGACTGTCCGTTAACCGCTGTTAAGTACGCTGCAGCTCCGTAACCGTACGAGGCATCAGAGAAAACGTGCAGTTGTCTTGAAGTTACCGATCCAAAAGGTTTGACACAACGTTCAACCTTTAACTTCTCCAGTAACGGAAGCTGCGTAAGCCATATTGCCCAATGGTTCTGATGCTCCTCTAAAATTTCATCGTTCCATCCAAGATCCTGGTTCCTGCAGAAGTCCTGCAAAAGTTTCTTTGCTGGAAGTGTGAATGGAGCAACGATACCAAGCGGGTCATAAACAGACGCAACAACAGACAATGTATTTCTTCTCGTAGGTGGTTTGTTGTTGACAACAACAATGTAGAACCCCAAGGAATAGGACTCCACACACCACTGAACACCAAGTGCGCTCTCAATCGGGAGGCAATCGTAATCCAGATCAATGGCTGTTGTTTCCTTGGATCTTTCCTGCGGTGGTATGGAATCCAGAACCGCACGGCTGTTGGAAGTGAACTTGGTGAGATGGAAACCTCCACTTGTACATGCTTGACGCAGACTTTGTACTATATTCACAGCACTGTCTTCATCTGGCGAAGAACGAAGACAGTCGTCAACATAAAAGTTGCGCCGTATCGTTTCAGCTTCGAGTGAAACAAAGCGTTGTTCGTTGTCATCGCAAAGCATAATTGGCACAACTAGGAGACGACGTTGCTCCGAAAATATGTACATTCATCTGATGCTCACGAATCTCACCGTCCAAATTTCTGTCCGGCCACCAGAGGAATCGAATATAATCACGTTGCTTCTCAGGAACTCGAACTTGGTAATACATAAACTCAATGTCAGCCATGAAAGAGAATAGCTCTTCTCTAAATCTGCAGAGTACCCCTACCAACCTATGTGTAAAGTCTGGACCTTGAATCAGTTTATCATTCAAAGAGGTACTTTCGAAACGTGCACTACAATCAAACACCACGCGTATCTGGCTTTCCTGGTTGGTAGACTCCATGGTGTGGAATATACCATGTCTTCCCAGGCTCAGCAGCTGGCTGGTCTTCAGGTACTTGGCAAGCGTATCTTTTGGCAATAAGGTTGTTCAAAAAGCTCGTGCAGTCGCGCCGACACACTTCACTCCGCTGCATTTTAGATCTCTATCATTCGGCTCGCTTCATAGCCTGTACCTTGTTTGGCATAGTAACATCTGGGTTCCTAAAGGGGAGTGGAACTTCATAGTGACCGTCGACAAACCGAATATTCTCTTCAGCCATTCTCAAGAACTGTCTTTCCTCTTGCAAGTATGCTCGCTCGTCCGGTCCCGCCCTTCTGCCGTTAAAGTCCTTCTCAAACATGTGTTAGAGTGACTGTGACACATATTTGAATGACTCGACTTCACAAACCGTGATTCCGTGGCTTGTTATACTGTTACTATAGTTACTGTTTCTCACCTGGATTGGTCCACTCGAAGTCCAGCCGTGGCGGAGTGACCTTCACTTCCGCTGGGTACCACTTGCAATGGCTCAAGCGCAGATGGAGTGTCACTGCCGATAAGTAGGCCAACTTCCAATTCGGGCATAAAGGCAGGGATCTCATTCGCGACGTCAGCTAACAGCTTCTGGTGTTGGAATCTGCTCCTTGTTCACCGGTATCTCGTATTGAGTAAATGCTGCAGATATCTCGACAGGGTTGTTTCCTTGAGTGTCCTTAACGACCAGGTCATTCACGGCAACACTGTCCACGAATTCGGGCCATGCCTGGTACGAAGCTGAAACTTTGTTTCCTTGCCATTCACAACTAACATCTCTCTCAGGATCTCGGTGATAAAGCGTCCTCCGCTGCCGTTGTCGTAGAGCGCATACGTGTCCAGAATTTATGCGTGAACCTTGATCCTTACTTTCACGGAAAGGATTGCAAGAAGTACAACAGTCTCGGTGTCTGTCGCAGCACATTGAGATTCCATAAGACTGACGCAGCCGTTACGCACTTCCGTTACACCGTTGCTGCTGTCTGTATCGATTCCCTCTGTTTCTTCTCTAGTTGAACCTTTCGATGTGCAGCGAAGTCGGATGAGACTTCTGACATTAAGCACAGGTTCTTTTAGCAGTGCACCCCTTTGATAAGTGATTGTCACCATAGCAGGCGTAGCATTTACGTTTGTCCTTGAGAAACGCCTTCTTCTCTTCTATAGACTTCTCTCTAAACTGCTTACAATCATTTAGGTCATGGGAGTGGCTGCATATAGGGCAGAGTTCCCGTGTTTGATCGGGAGTTCCTGTTCGCCATGCTCCATTTGGGCCTAAGGACCAAACAGAGGAACTGGTGACAAACACTTCTCTCTTTGGCCTCATCGGATAGGTCTTCTTCACTGGATCCTTTCTCTATGAACTTCTCGAGCTCTCTTTACTCTTTCGCATGTCTTCTTTGCCAAACACTGGGTCATTCGCAGCTTCAGCGGCTGCCTCAACAAATTATAGCAGGTGCTGGAACGTCGCTACTTGGCTAGCCTTCCGCATCTTTGCAATTTGATCTCTCTACTTGTCTTGCAAATTCGCAGTCAGCTTTAATAGATACCAGCGATTGCAGGTTTAGTGCATGCACACTGCCATGTGTTCGATGTTGTTCATGGCGTTCTTGCATTTGATCAAGAATATGGAAAATCGATTTAGAAATCTGCCATCGTCATAATTCACTGACTGCCAGTTAATGGCTATGTTTACGTATGCCATGGATACTTTGAAAGGGTCGCCTTATTCCTTCACATTAGCCAGCTTCTGGGTCCATGAGCAAGCAACCTTCGATGAGCTCCTTTGGTTCCCCGGCTAGAAGCTGGTTCAGTTAGTAGAGGCGATCTGCACTGGATTCGGTTTTGGCAAGGATTCGCGTGTTAAATGCCATCAAAAATTATTTGTATTCAATTGGGTTACCTGTAAATGTCATCACCGTCACCTGAGGTAAGGGCATTGCTGCTGTTAGTTCGCGGTACGTTGCGATAAGTGTCATTTTGCTTCTCGTGCTAGTCCATTAAACACTGAAGAGTCTGTTCTGCCAAAAGGGAGAGAGATAGAGTGATCATTTGTGGAAGCTGTTTGGGTTGATTCCGCAGTGGCAGTACAGGCACGATTGCGGGACACAGTCATTTCTTCACTCTGAGACTGTGCGACTGATGACGTGATCTTTGTATTGTTAGATCGCGCATTCAGTAGGGTGTTGCTTTCGCCTGTATTCTCAATCTGTCCATTTGTAAAATCAAGGATGGCCTTCTACCTTGGTTCTGCCTTAGCAAGCTCGGTTTCTAATGCTAGTTCTTCGGTCGCTTCCGCAAGGCCTGTTTTCTTTTCAGCATCAATCTCTCAGCCACCAACTCAGCAAGTTCGGCCCTTTCTCGGAGTCTGGCGGTGGAAGCTCGGGAACCGCGAGATGAACTAGAGGCGCCGGCTGCGAGTGAAAATACAGACCGTAAGGTCTTGCTCGGCCTAGGAAATCCATACTGCTACTTTACTGAGCGCTTCTTCGATACTCTTTAGTTTATTACTGTGCTTATCTTGTTCGCTAGCTTTCTTTTCTTCTACTAACTCGTGCAAATAGAAATAAATCGACAGCAATCCTGTATTGTTCGACCAGTAAGTTGAGCGTGGCACATTCAGTTTTCACCAAATGCAGTTGATTTATGTCGACCATAAGCGAGTTAATTTCGTTTGTTTTCCGTATTATAGAACTCAATGCAGATGATTGATTACATTTCTGACAATTTAATTTCTCTTCTTGACCCTTTTCTGTTAGTTTTCGCTCGAGCCGTGCTAAATCTAATTCAATATCTGCAACTTCGGGTGTTCTCCCTGTGAAACGATTTGTAAATCACCCCTCTCGTCGCGCTTGGCCTCCTGTGCAATTTCGCGCGCGGTGGCCTGGACACCAGACTCGTCCATTGTACACAAGTTATTCACTAAATCCTATCCACTTTCCCGGGGGTACTCCCTATATTCGGATGATAGGAATGATCGTCGTATTTTTTAGGGATTGTAATCGGTGATTTAGTATTTTTAAGAGGTTGTTCAAGCAAAATCTATTAAAAAAATAAAACCGGTATTTGCTAGGGTATAAAAACTTCGAGTTATCATGGGCACAGATCTTTTGAATACGCTTCTTTAATAAACTCCGGTTTAAAAAACAGTAACATAAAATGTCATTTATTTATTGGTATTTTTTAGGTTAACTTTTGACCAGGGTCTATGTTTTAGGGTGCGCAAATTTTTATGGCTTAGTATTTTTAGGGTAGTTTTCTAGGATTTCCGACGGTCAACCCTATCCTTTTTACCCAAGAGTACTCCCCCGGTTCACTTTATGACTCCAGATGCTCAAGTTAACCAGTTAGATCAGTTTTATATGTTCCTTTGCGTTTATGACAGTTCCGCAATAGATTTTTTGAAACGAATATGGGTGCAAGCTCCGCCGTTGAATCTTGCGAAACCCAGACTCATAGGAAACCATAGTTCATTCGGAACACAGACTTGAACACACACTAACGAACTAACTAACTAACTTTATTGAATTTATATTGCGCAATTCTGAATATAAAATTTTCAACTGCGCATTACAATATTAAACTATACACAAGATTTGAATGAATAGTTAATACAATATGTAAAAGGCCTATATTAACAAGTAATGATAAAATATACTAAAGTCGAAAACTAACCTACTGAGATTAAAAAGCCTTAGTAAATAAATAAGTCTTTAGAACCTTCTTAAAACTATTTACATATTTAATATTCCTGACTGAGAACCTGGAAGATCATTCCATAGTTTAGGGGCGGCCACATAAAAAGAAACTGACACTGCATATTCACACTGTTTTATGAGACGATAAAAGGATACGTTAATCGTTGTCCTGGAGAGAACTATTTCGACGACAGCGCGGCTAATCGGTGTGGATGTGGAACGACGATTCAGCTTAATTTGACGTTCAGCGTTCCAGGTTTTTTGTCAGCGGTTTCAAAAACTGAAATATGAGGCTAAATTAGTCTCTAAGCTAAAATGCAGTTTAAACAAAAACGGAACTTACATCTGTGTCCTTTCATGCCCATTAATCCTTCAAGCAAAACAACAAACTTTCGCCGTGACCATGAAAATCTTTTCATGCCGACCACGAGGCGGCCACGGGTTTCCCACACATGCAAAAGAGAAAAACATTAATGTGGGGTCTAGGCCCTCCGAGATGTGCGCAAGCAGTTCCCATATACAGGTGCGCGGAAAGGTGCTGCCCGGTAAATGAACCGATAATCGACAATGAGAGAACCAATAAGAATGCTAGAAACGCGGCAATATCAGAGGTTGAAAAATTAATAATCAAGGTTATTTGATGGAAAATGTTCAGAAACCTCCAGCTTCTGGAGGTGTTGGTACAAAGTTAAAATCTCGGCCAGTGACGTCAGATGTGTCCCACTGTGTTCGCGTAACGTTGATTCTCATCACGGTTGTTCTTTCAAAATGCAGAAAACTCGAAATTTCGCTAAAAAGTATTAAAGATCTTTTTCAAAACAACGATTGCACAGAGCTTACGAGTGATGAGCGAACGGCACTTGATCACAGTTGAACACATCTGACGTCACTGGCCGAGTTCGGTTCCAGGCCTTTCCAAGATGGCGGAATGAAATTCATTTTACTCAAACTCAACGTCCCTTTTCGGATAAACATAATCGAGAAGAACTAAACATCGTGTATTCGCTTGAACTACTATAGCAATACTTCAATCCTACAAAAAAGATTTTTTGAGTGTACTTTAAATTACTTGCACCGCAATACGCATTAATTTTAGCAGATTTCAGTATTGAGACCTACACTGAACAAAGCTCACAAGGATCTTCATGCAGAAGTGGCCGAATCACGGAAATAGAAATATATGAAAACATAATAAATATGTGGCTGATAAATAGTGGCATTTTCAGCTTCAACTTTGCTATAAAAAATGTTCTTTTCAAAAATAGCGTATTTTGTACAGCTATGTCCTGAAAAGTTGGTTATCTAGCAAAAAAAAAAAAGCAACAGAAAAAAGGAGATAGTCAATGTAAATTCAAGAGATGTTCTAGAAATTACGGACCTCAAATTTGCAGATTTGTTTCCTTCGATGTTTGTCCTCACGATTTGGCTGTTGACGGTTTTCTTAATGGCTTGTAAAGGACCATTCTCGGTTACCCAGGGGTGGTCCCTCGGAAGGCAGAATCGCGGCTCGGTCATCGGCTTGGCCTCGCTTCGCTCACCGTTCCCTCACCCTGAATTTTACCCCGCCCGACTGACCGTTCGTCACTTGGTCTCCGAGGATGATAAAGGAAATACGTGGAACGTGAAAATCACCGATACCTACTGTAGTAAGCCAAGCCACAGGAAGCTTGGCAACTTTTCACCTTTTTCGGCAATTTTTGATTTTTGAGCAACTTGACGCATTTTTATACAGCTCCTAATATTTCATTCAGTAGCACAAACCTCAATAGAGATTCCTGCGACGCTGAAATTTTTCTGTAAAGCCTGGACAGCAGGCGCTCCAGTTTACTTTTTTGCACCTTGTCGCGAACTTGTTGCGCCAGTTGAAGCGGGTTTCGCCCGCTAGCCGACAGACGACTTTTTCAGCTCGATTCCCGGTGGGAAAAAAGGCAAAAATATTTTCTATACTAAATTCCTGAACAAAAGTAAGTGTGCTCATTGGTCGACAATTTCCTTTTCCTTGCGTCTGTTTCTGCCCTTACTTGTTTTGTTTACTCTTGCGGCCTGCGCCTTGGCGTCTCTAATGTGAACAGTATGAAATACCTGACCAGAATATTTTTTGATCACTGCAGCTCACAACTGGTTTGTCTCTTATTATAGGAACCTCTTGATTTAATGGAGTCAAAAAGTTAACACTGTGCAGACGCTGAAAACGACAATACTGACATAGTTTGGGTAGGGAAATTTATATCAAGAAGTTGATTGTTAATCTTATAGAAGAAAACCAAACCACGACAGCATATTATTGTTTTTAACCATATTATCTTTATCTCCCTATCTATGGTGTCATTCTAGTTTTAACATTACACTGTCACCTACCCAATAACCTCCCCCCCCCCCCTCACATAGCTACACATTCACCCACAATCACACATCAACTTAATCACAGAGACACTCCCACTAAGTTGCATGGTTCAAAACAGTTTTTCAATGTTCAGTGCCTTTTAACTTTGTGAAAGGCTTGGCCATTTGTATAATGAAGTGGTCTTGCTATTTGTATACATCTTAATAGCTGGTCTTACTTATGAACCCTTGTACTCCCACTGGCATTTCGGTTTCTATGGCAACTTGACAGGTCTTCGAACACACCATATTTTAAGAATTTAACTACAGGGGTACCTTACACAAAAATTAGTTGGTGAATCTCCTCTTTTATTGCATCGAAATTGTTTGCAAGTTAAAGAAATTTTTAAAAATTCTGTCAAGAGGTTTTCGTAAACCTTGTGTATTTGAAATGGTAAGGTTGCGCCAAAACCTGTTGATAAAACTTTTTAAAACTTTCCTTAAATACGCTCGTTGATATGGGAACAATTGTGGAAACTGTAAATTGCAGTTGAATACTAAAACATTTGGTGAAATTGAAGTGATAGTTCTCTTACATTCGAAACTGGACAGAAACTGAAAGTAAACAGTAGATTTTTTGATATTCTATGGTTTTATTTAGACGTCTTTTTTTTGCTTGTATAAAGAGTTTTATTTAGCAAAAAGTTTAAAGTTTACTTTTATAATATTCAGTTTTATTTATCGATGTTTTTACTCATGTAATTTGCAAGAAAACAATAGAAAAATATTTTTTTATTTTCCTTAAAAAAAATTAAATTGTATACAAGAAACGAACTATCCGATTTACAACATTAGTACCTACTTATATTACATGATTCTATTCGTTTTTTGTTGTTCTTTTTCACTATGTAGGCCATTTGTCAAGTTTTATTCAAACATATTTGGCTTCAGACGAAGTCTCTTCAGTGAAAATGTGAAATAAATAAATGCAGAATATTTTACCCAGTAATTCTATTACAATCTATAGACAGTTACTGTGCAACATTTTTTGCTGCAAAATCAGACAGAGTTTGACCCAGTCTAAGACAGTTGCTTAAATAATATATAACATTAATATAATAATGGCATTGGCTCTTCAGCCATACCTGAATACCTCAATGTTATAGGCAAGCTACACCCTTTCCTACCACGTAAGTAACTGTGGAAGCTCACAGAAGTTGCTTTTAATCTATGATTACTCCTAGTGATATAATAATGGCGTTAGCTCTTCAGCCATACCTGAATACCTCAATGTTATAGGCAAGCTACACCCTTTCTTACCACCTAATAACTCTGAAAGCTCGCAGCAGTTGCTTTTAATCTATGATTTAATACTCCTAGTACCACAATAATGGCGTTAGCTACAATCTTTGCCAGTAACCTTGGGTCACTCAAACAAGCTTAACGTTTTTTCATCTCCTGGTCCCCTCCCCCCGTTCTCAATGTTGGAAGTATATTTTTTCTGCAAGCCAGAATAGCTACAGTACAATAACAACATTGAATGGGTGGAAAGGGGAAAACGGTGAAGAGGTTGCACAAATATTACAAATTTAACTTGTTTTCGATTGTGTCCCAAAATCTGTTGGCAAGGACTGACTTGTAGCTCTTCAGCCAGCTTGGGGACCAACGGATTAACGTCCCTGTCGGTCCAAGGACGGTGTGGTTATCAGTTTGCCGAGAAAGCCAAACTGGCTACAAAATAACACATTTCGTTATGTTCAGTTGTACACGATCTTAAACTTTTGATTTGCCTATACGAATGCACCTTGCCCTTTTCAAAAATATATAATGGATTTTTTCTGTATCTAGTATTTATAAAAGTGTAGTTACATTATATTGATAACTACGCTTATATCATTTAAATCAAACATCTGCATACATTTTGACCAAACCGTTTTACTATACAGATCTATTCTAATTCAAGAGCATATTGCATTTAAATGCAATAATAAAAATGCTGAAAATATTAAAGCTTTATCGTACTTTTCTTAAAAGCACTTTAAGGGATAATATACTATTAATACAGAGGTTCGACACCTATTTGTGCCAACCTCTGTTGAACATTGTTCTCGATCTTCCTAACACGGCCAACACCGGCATCAAAAACAAATGTCTGTGACTTGCCGTGAGGCATCAGTTTTGCTAGCCAGCGGATATCTCACCCGTCTCGCCCTCAAAGCTTCCATGATCCCCGACTTGGCCGCATGGCTTCATAGCTGCATTGAAAAAAAGATTCTTAAACTTTCTTAGTAAAAAACGGAAAATAGCGGGTTAAAATTCAAACTTCCTGGCCATCAACTAGCAAGACAAACTTGCAGTACACATTAGCTGACTGTAGAAGTGACTCTTCTATAGCTATAAACGAAAATAGAACTAACAAAACAGTAACTCAGGGCCTCATTTTTAAGGAGCGCGAGTGCGATCGCGCTCCTTCGCGCTCCTCAAAATTGTCTCAGGA
>JAOEJI010798474.1:0-14116 GCA_025448255.1 Umimayanthus chanpuru
ATAAATAAATAAATAAATAAATAAATAAATAAATAAATAAATAAATAAATAAATAAATAAATAAATAAATAAATAAAATAAAAGGATATAGGTATAAAAATGATAGTAATAATGTCTTTATTGCGTTTAATATCAAAAGTTACAAATATATGCAACTCATAAAAAGCTATAAACTTGAATGATAATAGAAAAATATTCAGGAAAAGGATAACTATTACCATTACTATTACTATTTAAATGCTAATCCACTGATAAAACTAGACTTAAATCGTTCGGTTTCAACTTCAGGTAAAACATAACCCTAGTACCTTCGGCTATAAGAGGGTTATTTCGGCACAAGTAGTTAATTAGAGAGACAATGTTTGCAGAAGTTTTTTATTTACCTTACTAAAAATTACTGTATTCGATTTCCTTAAAAGTTGTTAATATCCAGAGGCTCAGAAATTTATTTCCTTCTAAAACATGCAGTAAGAAAGATCTGAATGGTTGTCAATTCTCAGGTAACACCCTTACTCATTAATCTTCACTGGCATTTTACAGTTAACCCGGGCAGCTTCAGTTGTTTTCGCTGAGGACTTTTTGCTTTCGAGAAGTAGCGAGTATCAATAATTGAGATAAAGGTAAGGACAAGAGATCTAGAGACAGGAGGTTTCGTTTGTAAGACATCTGCGGTTCTGTGAGATGTTACATGGATAGTACATAGATAGCTTTAACAATCTGTTGGTATGGGAATCAAGTTTTAGGTTTCAATCCATAATAGCTTCTAGAAATTTTAATTTTGTGGTTGTCAATGCAAAGTTGTCAAGATGGATCACAATTAGAAATCCTAGTTTATTATTTGTTGATATTGTTATTGTAGTTATTATTATTATTATTACTGTTCTTCTTCTTCTTCTTATTATTAATCAAACATATAATTCCACATTATAAACCAACGTTAAAAACTACAATTTTTGTCATATTTAACAATTATTCTCTGAACTTGAGGTGAATTTCTTCATTTATTTGGAGTGAATTCAAAATGGCGTCAGCAGCATGGTTTCGCGGCTCTCTTCAAAGGTTGTACATCTTCTTTCTATTTTACATTCTACTGAGAGGATTAGCAACCAACGAGACAATTCAAGACCTAAAGGTCAATCCTAGCTCACAGTTTGTAACAAAAATGCCCTCACAGCCCAGCATTACAACATCAGATATATCATCTGTGAGACACTCATCGATCATATTTATGTATCTGATGTTGACAAAATTATTTCTGGAGTTTCTCAATGTTCAATAAGCAATCATTCACTGGTATTCGCGATGCGTCGTTCAAAGAAAATTCGCGGACCTGCCAAAGCCATTAAATATCGAAATTTTAGAAGTTATTCAACTGAAACTTGAAATCTGACTTGCTTGGCCCCTCTTGAGACGAAGATGCCACCTCACTCACTATAGAAGATACTTGGAATGCGTTTTCATCAACGCTTGATTCTGTAGTTGACCGCTACGCGCCTACCTAACGGGAAGGACTCAAAGTGTCTGTATCAATGGTGCTCTGTCTGACCCAGAGGCTATATTATACGGCGTACCTCAGGGCTCTATCCTAGGCCCTCTGATGTTTATCATGTATACACCTAATTCAAAAAACGTTGAACTTCAGCAATAGTGAATACCATGACCGCAATGAACTCTGGGATGTAACGAATTTAGAATAGAAGCAGTTTGCTAAAAAATAAATACGTAAATTAGACGTGAATGAAAACTAATTACCTGATTCGTCTAGAACTTAAGTTTCATAACGTAGTAGCTTGATTATATTGGAGCTTTCTGAAGGCCCACAATTCCTATTGGTCCTGGTATTCACTATTGCACTAGGTCAACCTTTTTTGAAATAGGTGTATAAACGATCTCACTACAGTACTCAAACACTGTCAAGTTCATCTATGCCGATGATACTCTCCTGTATTTCGACAGCAGCTCTGTCCAGGACATTGAAACCTCTCTATCCAAAGATCTAGAAAACATTGTTGGATGGCTCAATCAAAACTTCCTTATACTAAATCTTGTAAATAGTGGCAGAATATTCTAAAAGCCAGTATTTACCGAGATTGAAGAGAACAACTGTTTTAGCATATACAAATTCACCTAGTTTAATATGCTTATTTATATTATTATTATTAGTAGCAGTAGTATCATTATAACTCTTCATTATCACTATTATCGTTATTATTATCATTATCATTATCATTATCATTATCATTATCATTGTCATTATCATTATCATTATCATTATCACTATCGTTATCTTTATCGTTACCATCATGATCATGATCATGATTATGATTATGATTTTTGTTGTTGTTGTTGTTGTTGCTGCTGCTGCTATGATTTATTCTATGTCAGCTGCTCCAATCTGCTTGTGATCCCTACCTGGAAAATGGAATGAGCTGCACTGCCCGACACACGCCTTGTTCTTGATCGTTTTGGGTTCGCAGCCCTTGACCTGAATCACTTGCTTCATTTCAGTCGCTAGACACCATTTCTGCACAAAGTGGAAGTTGGTGCGTTTGTGTTTCCGATTTCCACCATTGCCGCGAAACATGCGTGGTCTGCGCCCAGCGCACGTGCTTAACATTAGCACAATGCAAAGGATCTGACACAGCATTGCCCAAGTCATATCAGCTTACTTGTGTTTGTGTCCTGAGGAGAAAACAAGAGTTGGGCAAATTAAACGGCATACCCTTGGTGCATTCTTTGTAATACTTTACCAGCGGCATGTAGAGAAACTCGTACAAGCTAAGACACTACTGTACCGGTGGCACAGCATATCAGTAAATTAGCATACACAAAATGTCGTTTTCCTCTTGTCCCGGTTTCTTCTATATATGGTATACGCACGCTTCCATATTTGTAGATCTACAAACCCTGTAATTTCTTGACAAACAAAATGGCGGACAAAAGTACAAGCGTTCGCCGGCGAAGCACATAATCTTCTTCGCTACCTTGTAGATCACGATTTGCAAGTAGCTGAAGAAAAAACCAGTTGCGAGCAAGTCCGGAAACAAACTAAAGAGGAAACAGTCCAGGTGAAGAACGTGATGTAGTTCAACCTAACTGGCTGACAAACAGCAAAAAAAAAAAAAAATGGCCGCCAACAGAAATACAAGCTGCTGTGGACTTATCTTTTTTTTTACTCAAAAGGTCATTTCTCCTTCGTCACAATAGCGAATCGGCTAGAATTGTTCCAGAAGTCGGCCTCGATTCCGTCTTAAATATAGTGTTAGTAAGAAAACAACTTTGATTTAAGTTACATTTTTGAAAAACAAAGTCAATTGTTAAGAAAAATAAATTCAAGAAGCCCAAGTTTAAGTAAAACAAACGCTCTCAAAGGACAACCAAATACTAAATAGCCAAGTCCGCCATTTTGTTTGTTGATAAATCGTCTCAGTCCCAGTCCTGCCGATAACAAAACCAGGTTGCTCAGCTCGTACTGCTTGTCGACCCAGGCCTTCAAAAGTGACAAAGCAAAGTTTGAAATGAAGCAAAACTGCATGTTATGTTCGATATACCGAGTGAAAATGAGCCCTGAGTTGAGTCAAAAAGAACGAAACAATGTACTGTCACTTTGAAACAATGAACGATGGCACCTCACTTGGTGTATCGAACGTCACCCAAAACTTTGCTGACTACCGCCACATATTTACAGACACTGATCAAGCTAAATTACCGCCTTGTACTAATACTATAAATAGAACTGTATGACCCAAATAACATTGCGTCTCAAGATGATTTCCGCACAGGTTTTCGCAACGTCGGTCTTCACCAACAACAGTCCTTCTAAGGAATACACTAACCCTGACGATCAACAAAACACTATGCATTTTTTTGTTCTAGTTCTATCACATACTCCGAACGCAATATCACGAATAACTTGGTTTAATTTCATCTATAGAACTCATCCACAACAAAACCCCACCCCACATTCAGAGTAAATTGTTTCTTTTTATAACAACTGACTTAAAACTAATCATAACCGCAAACTTAACCCTAACACTCGACCTAACCCAACACCTACCAAGGGTTGGTTCTACACTGAATGTGGGATGGGATTTTGTCGTCACCGAAACCAAGACAAAGACTATTGTAACACTATTGATGAAATCCTAGTTGGAGATCATGTTAAAAGTATGACTGGAAAATTAATACACACATTTGCCTGCGAATTCCGTAACACTAACGGTGAGATAAAGTGGGTATTAAATTCGGCTACAGGCCGATCTAGTCTTAAAATCATTGAATGTTTTGTTTCCAAAATTTAGAACAAGACCTCTGAAAGACCTGCAAAATAATGAATTTTTCAATAATCGTGATGGCGGTTTCCAATCAAGTCATCTCGGGCACGATAAATATTTAAAGCAAACCGACGTATAACGTCTTTTTCCTGTCTGCTAGAAAACACTGTTGTCGAAAATGGCTCAATATTAGAAAATGTGTCCAGACAAGTAGTGCGAAATTAGCTAATTTCCATCTGACACGAAGTAAAAGGGCTAAGTTCTAAGCACGCCGCTTTACAAGGCGATACATTGCTTCACGTCACCGCAAACTACAAGCAAGTACTCTCGTTAAACTGCAATTTATATTTTTGTCACAAAATGCACGTTTCCCCCAAGAAGAAAGGTTAGGAACTAGGTTTTTCGATTTTCTCATCACTGTCTCAATAAAGAGTAGCATGGCTACTCGGAATATTAGCAGGTTTTACTTATCCTTGGCTGGTTCGTAGTTTATCAGTTTGCGTTATTGGAATCATGCAAACTAGTGCATCTTGAGGGAGCAGTTGTCGTGTAATTTACTTATGATTTACTATTTTTAAAATAAGAAAATCAAGAAAATTTTAGGTAATAGCAGCAACAAAAATAACGATCACAAAAATTTTGTTAGTCACCAATAACTTATTTACAATGAGTAAACAATAACTAGATGAGAAAACCAAAAATGAGTCGTGAATTTAGACACCTTGGATTTCCTCAAAATAAAGGAAATACATTCATACATAGATTAATGAAACCGCAATGGCGGATAACTACAGACACACTGCTACACATACGGAACAAAAAAAGTTAGAAGAGAAGTCATAGTTTCAGTTTATTCTTAAAGACGCATGATTGGATAAATTTGGATTTCGTGGCTGAGCCAATTAATAATTGTTGGCCGTTTATATTGAACTGAGAGGAAAGGTTTCACGTTAGTTCTACATTTGGGAAGGACCGTTTGGAAGGTAAAAGGAACTTGCATTTCACGTGTTATTGCCATGAATCTGACTTCTTAACAAGAATATGCTTTCAAAACAATTATTTTTCGCATGAGCAATATTTTATGTTAAACTTCGCATTAGGATCAGTCTGGTTTTGTACTGAAACATCTTCCCCATTTGAACAATGAATTCCATAAAGATGGGACCTGTGTGAGCATCAAATAGAGATTTACTTATTATTCTAATAGCTCGTTTTTGAAGCACTGGCAACGATACGATTTAAATTAGTAGTGCGTTAATTTGATCCCAGAATACTTACACAATAACACAGATAATGAAAACAATTAAAGTACACGTAGAACAGATTTATGGGTGTCAAAACTTAATCTATTAGTAACGTCATCGGATAAGGAAGAAAACTGAAATGTTAGAAAGAATATTTCAGGACTGGTTTGCCTCAAGTAAAGTGGCTCAAACTACAGAGAATTGATTAAAAGCAAGGGTCAGTAAATCGTTTTTCTTTTGTGTTTGTACCCGAGCGAAATTTCTAAAAGAAACTACAATGTCTTTGAACGATCCGAAAAAGTAACTTTCCCATGTGCAATATTTTATATTACACTTTGCAACAAACTAACAGGAGAAGTTTCAATAAGCTTACAAAAGAAACTCGCAACGACTTGTAAAAGATTAATGACATGACTTTGTAAAGTGAAGCGACTCAAGTGTTTTCACGGTCGGGTTCCCAAAAGTTGAGAATCTACGGTTTTTTATTGTTATCAGATTAATTAAGTTTCACCTAACTCAACAACAACAATAACAATAAAAGTTACCTAGCTCGCTGAAGATTGTCTTGGCTGTATGAAACAGTGTTTCGTTAATCACTGCGAGGAGACACAAGTGTGTTTACTGAAGTGCTGTCAAAGGATTTATGCTCGCTGTACAGTGCGAGGTTCTCTTTTGTAGGGCCATCTAAGTGCAATATCAACGGTGACGTTTCGTGTTGTCTGTTAAAAAATAGATTGCATGAAAATTGTTGTAATTAACTATATTATTTATATAACTTCGGTGTCGTCAACACAATTGATTGTTACTTAAGTGGAAAGTGGGCGGGCATTTAAAACTTGTTCAATATCCATCCTTGTTGAGTAATATTCTAATGAAGAAAAAATGTGCACTTTTCAACAGGAAATTAATATTAAATGCTTTTTAAGACTATAGCGAATATAAACTTTTCGTCGTACATATTATTGCTTCAAAAGGTTGTTTACGTAAATATCTGCTTATCATGCTGCAAAGCTGTGATCAATGATGATTGTTCAAGCCCCTTTCGCTGTGGGCAGAGTATAGGATCTATTTTTCTCGACATACAGCTAACGATTAAACAATCATCCACAAGTTGCGTAACTTCCTTTTACTTGTAAGAGCATTAACAGCAACGCGTTTGTTATGTGTCAAGAGCCTCTTAATTAATTTACTTTGCCAATACCTGTAATAGATTTCGAGAATCAATCTAGCCTTAGGCTCAAGGAGCTGTGAAACAATTTCACCATAGACGTTCAAGATAGTAAACCCTGCTTCACAGCAGCGACGAAATCGCAATTGCAATTTCCTTTTTCTTGCGTCAGTGTCTGCGTCCACTTGTTTTCTCTACTCTTGCGTCTGCTTTTGCGATTGCGATTGCGTCGCTAGGATGAAGCAGGCAAATTTGTACTTTTTAAAAAAGAAATAAAACGAGAGAAGATCATGAAAGGGAATTTTTTGGAGGTGAACTGTTTTCGTGAGCTTTGACAGAACAGCTGCTATCAGACATGCCTAGTCGGTAGAATCAGCAAATAACAACATTTCATTTGAATCCACAAGAAGTTTACAAAAAGATTCATTACATAATTTTTTAGACAATTTTGAAGCTGAAAGAGGTCAAAGTTTAATAACATGCTAGGAAAATTGTTTAGGCTATTGCAAAGCTATCATTACTTTGAAGTAGTTCCTTGTTGCATGTATGTGCCCTCGGCTTCAGGTTAGTAGTACTGAAAGTGAAAACTGAACTAGCACAGGATAGCGGGTAGCAAATGATTGAAGTGCTCGCAAAATTTGATCTTGAGCAGTGTTTGCATTGCATTTGCTCGGTTTCCGCAGCTCCCAAACAGCAAAATTAAAGTGTTTGTTCTCGTCAAAACTATAGCTGTGCTTGCATGCTCGCTAGTGATCACACTTACCACAAGCTAGGCCCCTCAGGGTCTTCGCCGGGGTCCGGTTTAAAACCTCCATTAGCACCATTCCAGAAATAAATTGCTTCTCCCATGGCTAAATTCACTCCATGATTAAACTCACTTCCACAAACACTGATAACCCACCTTACCTGGTAGAATGACTCACTAGTCAGCCCGTTTATCAAAGCAAGGAAACAAACTCAAGAATACTCAAGCAGTTTTCACAGAAATACTTTGGGAAAATCGAACTGAACGTCTATCGTTAATGTGATATTCGTTACCGTATAAAACATTGAAAACTCGTTATGAACTATTACCGCATCACGAGTTGTACGTAGCACTTTAGAACTCTGACGATCAATTATTTAAAAAGAACGCTTCCATTTTGAAATTTCACATCGTTTTCCCTAAATTTAAACTCTTAGATGCTCCGTAGAAAAAGCAAAATATGTTAAGGAAAACAAAAATTAAGGAAAAATGATGGCAAGGATAGCTTAAGAGTAGAAAATGAAGCTTTTTTTTGTATGAAAGGAGAACGAGAAAGGTCAAGCAAAATTTGAAGCTCCAGGAGTCGAAGCAACAACTTTTCCTCGGAGTTCATAATCACGCAACATTCAGGAGCCAGTCAGAATGCAGGGAATTGCGCTAACCCTTGGTTGGTTAAAAGGTTTACGTATCGAGGTTTAAATCACGCTTTAGCTCAATTATGTTTAGGAACTTTAAACAGGATTAAGCAAAGGCGGGAACAGATCCCATATCCATGAAAAACATAAAACTTCGACCTGTACACAGTGACTCTTCCATTTAGAAGCTACATATGTAAAGTGAACTTGAGGGATGCCAAGCATCACAAAATCAGTTATTCTAGTTCTATTTTTCTTTGCAAAAAGCAATACAACAATTACTGAGACACGTGCAGAGTAGTATAAGTCTGAGATGCAGATTAAATTCGAATTCAATTTATGAACAGAAAGATATTCAGAACTAAAATATTTATGAGAGCGTTTATCAGTAGTTAACCAAATAAACGTACGTTTGAATAATGTTTAAAGTGTGCATCAGTAGATTTAAATTTGATTATCTGTTTACTACAGAAAATTGAAACTACGAAAGTTTCGTTAACAATAGTATGAAGGTCAAAGCTGCCAATTTCCCTATTGTAAACGCTCGATGCCATCGAAAAGAGTCAATGCCATGCCTTTTCAAAAACAGCCATCAGCCATTTGCAATATGCTTACATTTATAAAGTACATATAGTACCTCTTCTGCCTGTTTCATTTAAGTTTCATTTTCTTTTTCTTTTTAGTTTGGTTTTTTACGGTCAATTTATGTTTAGATATAGGTTTAGGGTTAGGGTTAGTATTAGTTGTGTATTCGCGATCACGACTTTGTACTCTATGAAAACGGCAATAGACTCTTATTCAAATTATCACCAACCGTTTACGAGAGTGAAAATTGCGTCAACTCTATTGATGAGATCGACATTTTTCATAGTAAAAAACCAACAAAAATTAAAATGTACTAATGGTTGGATTTTTAACAGTTAGAACACCAGCGTTTTTCGACATACTGTAATCTTCAGGTGTACAGATTGGTCTTTTTCCTGACAGGTAGGTACAAGAACGTCTATCTTGCACTAAGTAAGCGAAAGCAATCATCCAGCAAAGTTGGCAAAGTTGGATTATTAAGACGGCCCTATGGAGGCTGCTAGTACATGTAGTAGTACAAATACAAATTTCTTTATTAAGTCATCCCAAATGGACATTTCAGATTCAATTTACAATAATATAGAAAGGAATCCTAACTGATTGATACAAGATCATTTGAAAAATACGTTAAAATTGAATTTGTCATTAAATACAGAACAAACTTAGAAATGATATTAATTATATTTGCATACTTTGAGATCAACACATTAAAATTAATGAAAGGAAGGACTAATTCTTGTGGTCTTTTCTCACTTCCTTTTTAAAAGCGGCTACTGACGTACACGATTTTGTATTGTCAATTAGCGAGTTACACTCTTTGCAGCCCTCTAAAAAATAGAGCACTGTGCAGTCGCTGTCTTGTATCGCGGCAGATGAATGTCACTAGCGCGACGTTTGTTGTATTTGTGCTAAGACGATCGTTTTGCCAACTTGGAGCTGAGGTATGTTGGCGCTAGTCCGTTCAATCATTTGAATACCATGGTGACATCTCTAAGTTTCAAGAGGTCTTTTATGGGCAGCCATCCGAAGTTTTCGAGGGCGGGTGAGTTATGGTCATATTTTCTTGTTTCTGTAAGAATACGAGCAACAAAATTTTGAACCAGATCGCTGTACATAGTGGTAGCATTATGTACAACGATCTACATTCACACTCAGCTTGTCAGATGAAGCGGAAAAAATGTTTTGTGAATTAGAAACAGTGGTTATGTTAATTACATCAAATTTTCATCTGAATTTAACGGTGTATGATAGTAATTCTTCATTAGGAACTCCGTGCAGTAATGACACTAGCCCCAATGTAAACGGCTTGATTCCTTCAGACAAGTGACTTTGAACCTGTGAGTACACATCAACTTCATTGAGAGTATGTAGAAGCATCAGATAGCTTTGAATAGATCAAGTAAGACGACTGAAGTTATTCTCCTGATCGTTATGAATTATTTCAATCAAGTGATTTTTGCTGTTACCTCTCTGATGAACATAGCGAGACTTTTACTGTTTCCTCTCTGATGGACATAGCGAGACATTTACTATTTCCCCTCTGATGGAAGCGAGAGGGTGGAGGAGAATTGATTCTAACTATTTTCTAATGTACAGTACTCTGAAGATAGTAGCGACAAGTTAAGGACGGCTGTTTGTTGGTTCTTCGTCATCCCTTACCTTTGCCTAGTGATAAAATTTTAGCATATTTGCAAGTGTCAGAATGTGTGGAGTTCACTGATAGGAAGCAACTGATGATTTTTGTTTATGCTGGCAGAATTTGAGTTAGAGAATCTTTGATGATGCAACAACAACAATAACAATACAGATGAGGTGCTCAAGCAATATGTTAACAACAAATGCGTGGTTCACTGGTTGGATGTCTTAGGCAGACCAAAACACCGGGGTTACCCTATTCTTTTCGAGAAGTGCGTGGGCTCTCCTATAAGTCCCCTGATAGAAAGTCAATCCTTTGTTTTGATGGTATAGACATGATAAGCTTGAGTAACGCAGAGCAATGCACTGGTTAAAAGACTCAAGTCAGTTATGTCTGATATACAAACATAATCTTTGTTATAATAAGGAACTAGCTTAAAATAGAATTACAGCAATGCTGTTGTTTTAAATTTTCTTAAGTGTCAAGTTCACTATCATCTTTTACGGCACAAATCATTCAGTTGAGGGGAGCAAAGATCTGGATCCTGAACTCTGAAGTTTTTAGTCTCTCTGTTTCTGTTTCATCAAGAACGTTTAAGGAAAAATTTAAGAAAGTAGTTTAGGCTAATTGAAAAGCCAGAAACTTTTGTTTCTATTTGAAATGAAAATACCGTAAGTTATTTTAAGTAGCAGTCTTCTGTATGTAAAATCGGTTAAACTCGGGAAACGAAACTGCTAAAAAGAAGTTATCTAATACCTCTTTGAATGTTCCTTGCACAAAAGCAATGAATAAAATACTCGGTTCTTTTGATTGATATCTTAATTTTATCTATATTGTTTTAAAATAAACTGAAAACTGCCATGTAGTGACTGGCAGTGCCAACTTAAGTAACCATTTCTAGTTTCAGTTTAAGATATGTGTAGAAAAGACATGAGAGAAACATATGGCCAAAGGCTGTGACTAAACTTTTAAGGACAGTTTGCTAATGTTCAACGTTTTCATCCGTGCAAACGTATATTTAAAAAAAAAATCAGCCCAAGAATTAAGCGCTCACATAAAATGTGTAATGTAAACACATTATAGTGTTTACCAAACTAAGAGCGAAGTAGATCCAAGTTTGGCTATCTCTGCTGAAGAAAATGGAAACAACATTAATAAAATTATTATTGTTCGTCCTGTCTTTAAGATAATAATTAACTATTATCTTGTGCCTGAGAAGAAAGTACAAAAACATCTTGTACTCTACACTCACGATTGCAATTATCCTGTGCTTTGGCAAAGATTACCGCCAATGTTATTGCTGGCCGACAGCGCAATTAGCTACAAGCATGATTATCATTTTGTGACTCGGTGTAAAAAACGAATGAGCCTCAGCATTCACAACTTAGCTTATATATATAGGTGAATGGTATTATAGAAATCGTGATAGAGTTGAAATTTATTCAAACCTACTAAACGGCAGGAAAGATGTATTTAATAGTTGCTTCTCACAACGGTATAAGAGTAAATTGCGTTCGACATTCTTGTCAGATGATAAAACATATTTCATGGATAACGCACGGTGGTTGCATTAAATTCAGCAAATTTTCATTTGAAATTGATAAACGATCGTCATTCTAACGGTTTCCAGGGCAGTGTTCGTGACTGTAAGAAATAGTATTATCATAACAACTCCCATTTGTGCGACCACAAGTCTCCCAGCAAGAATTCTATCGAGCTCTTTTGAAAACACGCTCGGCTTTGCTAGAATCGTCTTTGTTGTCATGAGGAACAAAATTAAAATAGAATTGAAACAATATCGTTGGTTTTCAAGTTTATTCTGTTTTTCATACTTTGTAAGAGGAGTCACCTTCACGATAGAAACACTGGGATTAACTGTGACGTACTAAAATATCTAAATACCGCTTCCTTTTAAGGCAGAGACCCTTTAACTACTGGGGAGTTAACTGAACCTAGAACAATATGAAAAAAAAATAAAAAACAATACTTGTTTCTTTTATGTTTGTTAGTTTTAGAGCTAACATGTATCTTAGTTAAAATATTTTGTTTTGAACTGAGAGATACGTTATTCACGTAGAAACATTCGGAAATGTGAAACACCACGATTGATCCTAATTATCACTCCTTCTACAAAGGACTTTACTGGTTCTTTCACTTACAGGAGCGTAAAAATTGGAAAGATCGGGACGTAAACAAAAATGTGAAGTGTTCCTTAAAAATTTTTAAACAATTACTGATTTAAAGCTTCTTTTCTAGAACGTTTTTTATACAATTTCTAAAAGTTTTTTAATCTTCTTCATATTTGTTTACATTTCTTCGTAAAAGTTTCAAGAGCCACTATTGCCGGAAACCTATGAATTAGAGACACTAGAAGTATGTGTACTTGTAAAAACAAAGACTGAGTCTATCTTCCATCTCAATACACTTGGTTTGTCAAACACCATTAGTTTAATGGCAATGAAATAAACACTCAAATATAAAATGTAAATGGTTTGACATCCGGCACACTTCAAATTGTTTCGGAATGCTGTTTAACAAGCTATTCCGAAAGTTAGCTTCGTAAGTGTCAGTGGACAACAATACAGTTGGTTCTAGATGCATTTCGCTAAAACATGCTTACATTTTTCTGTTTCTTTTGTATTTTTATATTTACAAGGAATTTCATATAGCTGGGCAGGAGGTAATACTTCTAAATTTAGATAAAAGGTAAGGAATTGCCTAGAGTCTAGGGGAACCCTGATGATTTCATGTTAGACTGCAGACAGAAAACGTATATAACTTAGGTATAACAAACAAATACAAACATTTTGCAGAAAATTTATCGTAGAAAAAATAGCATATCAGGATAATAACAGTTTCGCTTCTAGAAACAATACATGTATATCACATTTTAAGTTAAACTAAATATAGTATTATATTTACGGTACGCACAATATTATAAATATAGCCACACACTCTATCAAATAACAGACACAATCATGCAGAAAAAAGGAAAACACATAAAAATGAAAAAAGGGGAATGAATAAAGACCGAAGCAAAAAAGGACTAAAAGAAGTTGGCATTTTAGCCGCTTTCTTTAAGTAGCTGGTGTTTTTAAACTTTCTTGCTACATGTTTTGGTATTTAAGCTCGAAAGTAAGAGAACTGAATCAGAACTGAAAGGATCCCGAGTTTTGAATGCTCCCAGATCAGTGACGATATAAAGGTCTTGAAAAGTTCCCCAGAGAGAAAGACGGATATTACAAACTACCAAGAAAGTATGTAATGTGTGTCGTAATCTTGACCAGTTAATGAACTACAGGCGGTAGCATTCACTACTCAATGACTACTTAACTCGAGTTAACTGTTAACTCTGACAAGTACTGGAAGTATCTGAACTTGTCTAAATAAACTCGATTTTTCCATATTTGATAAATCCGTCATGTTCAATTATATAATAGCTACGAAAGAACAATATTGTGAACGTAGCCAGCGGTAATTATATCTCCAGAATCATGAACAAATAAATAATTTTAGTATTTTGTAAATGAAAGGAAATTATATTTTCCTGTTGTTATTATTGAAATTAATTAATATGTTTTCATTTTCATATACATTTATGTTTGTTAAAACATATCTATTTGGTAATAATTTACACATTAATGGACAATGAAAGCTAAGTGTCAAGCGAACGAAAGTTAAACTGAAGAATTTTTTTGGACCAACAGCGATGTAAGATTTCAAAACTGTTTCATAAAAATTTGTACGCGCGGCTTTTTTTTTCATCAAGAACCACTACGCTTTTCCAAGGTTCATTATTCTTAAGTTTTTGGCGACTTCAGGCTTAACC
>JAOEJI010799585.1:0-14085 GCA_025448255.1 Umimayanthus chanpuru
GAGACTTTTAGTGACTTTTAAAGTCAATGTGAAAATCTATCACATACTGATCATACAGTTCAAGCCAACTTCAGTCTCCATTAAACGGTCGGCTGGCTGACTAAAACTGTGAAAGTTCTACTGAGGATTGCTATGATTTAGTTGAAAGTAAAAATACCTATACCGAAGCTTGTAGTGACGATTTATCATCAGACAGATTATCATCTTTAATTTTTAAGGCCATTAAAATGCACAGTTCGGGTTTTCAGTTTTCGTTTAGACAAATTTGATCTTCCTTTTTTCCCATCCAATATCAATGATTGTTTCCGCGGCTTGATTTCTCGACTTGGTGCGGCGCCACCAAATCTATAAAATACCTTGTCTCTTTCCTCTCTGAGTTTCAGCCTTCGATGAACTGCTGCTACACTAGTTGATGATTCCAGTTCCTTTCTACTTACTTCAATCTGAATTATGCCATAAACGTTTTCGTGAATGACACTAATAACTGCGTGGACTGTCTCAGGAGTGAAAGTTGTTGTACTTGGGGCTGATGACGAAAACCTTTCTACAATTACATGTATTCTTTCTTGGGTTGTCTTATGCGCTTGAAAGTTCAACAGAAACTTCATCCATGCTACAGTGAGAGCCGTTTATTTGTTCTTTTTGTCTATCTTTTTCCTTAAAGTGTGGACTTTCCACAGAAGCCATTTATTAAGACGGAAAAAGTAGATGAATGACTATCCGATAAAATGAGTCGCAAAAGCTTTTCGTGATGGGTAGTTTTCAATATCCGATTCGTGGTGAATGTAACAATTCTTCTCTCAGTCCTTGTTCAATGCCCGTTGCTTCTTTGCTTTTACGAAACAACCAGGCTGCCATTTCTTGTAAATTGTTTTCAGTAATTTGATCAGTTCAACGGGATGACAACTTGATCCAGATAATCGGCTTTGACTTTGTCTTTGGCATCGTTGAACTCCTGCGGACTTTAGTCTTACATTGCTTTCTGGGTCTGATGATGAATTCTCACTGAAAGCTTCAGTATATGTATTTTCGTTTTCATTTTCAGAAGAATACTCAGTGGAAATGTCATAGTCAGAGTCACTGGCTGACCTGGAAGTAAATGTCGTCGGCGACAAATCCGCCTCCGCCATCTTAATTTGTTTCTAGATTTCCAATTTCCCACGCAGGAATAAAGCGGGAGTCTTCCTTATAAGGATATTAGGTACATCGAATCCCGCGGGATTCAACTGATCCGCGCAAAACGGTTGACTCACAACCCCAATACGCAGTCGTGCATAAGATATACGCTCCTAGTAATGGACTCCTGCTTACATATAAAATACGCATAGATCAGTGTTTGAAATTAGAAAAACAATGGCGGCAATTAAATAGTAAAGAGTGGGAAACGCAAGAAGAGAACTTAAAACTTAACGATTGGTTTTTCTTCCGTTTTGTTTAGTTCCATTTGGCCTGGACTTTTGGGGGATGCCTCGGCTGGGGGGAGGATGTCGGCGGAAAGTGTTCGCGGCCTATAACTCTAAAACTATAAGTGACATTGAATTCAAACTTGGTGGATAATAGAGAAGCATGAAGCGATTAATTTAATAGTAAATCTTAATTAGAATGTGACGTCATCATTACGTCATAATGTCGTCGTAACTATCAAAAGTTTGGGTTTTTACAAAATCTTTTGTTTAGAAACATTTCTGACAAATAAACAATACAAATTGAAAAATAATCCCTTTCTTAATATAAATATCAGTATTTCAAAGAATTTGAATTGTGCAAAGCGTGCTTCATTCAGGGAAAGTTCAATGCTCAAACCTAACATTAGCTCATAAACTATAACTCAATATTTTTTACCAATTCCTTGCATAAAACGCTATTAATATAACTAAACCAGTTTTTATTTGTTTGCAATATTTTCAGATCAAATCTACTAGGAAAAGCTTCAAATTTTGACAATGACAGTGCAAAGTACATAGCCATCATCTTGAATTTCAAAGAAAGGTATACCTACGACATCATAAACTAGTGAAATGTGAATTATATTACAAAAAATACTAATTAGTTGACTTCAAACTAAGATTTAGCACTTGTTTTAAATATTTCGTTAACAAATGGAGAAAATTATTAAAAAAGGTCAAAGTTTAACTAAATACAAAAAGCATGGCGTCAAAACTGGTGTTGCCATGGCAAGAAGTGATAACCTCGATGCAAAATTTTTCTAGAATCTTTTTCTCTAATACATTTTAGTAATTCGCTAGATTTGGTACGTTATTACTTGAATATCAAAAGGTTATCGAAAGTTGAAATCAGCGGCGGGCATCCCCCCCCCCCGACAAGTTGAATAGGATTAGGTCCATGGATATATACCAGGAATAAACACTAAAAAACGTTCTCTTTCGTTGTAATAGATAGCTATGTACGTTTTAGAAATGTCGCTGATTTGACAATAATACTTTTTGTTGTACACTTTTGGACTTAATGGCGCAATTGAGCAATTTTATTTGGTATAAACTTACTGGCCAGAATATCTCGGTTGTTACAAAAACACGAACCAAAAACTCCAAGCAAGACGAACAAGACACCAGCCGTAGACTTCATATTAACCTAAAGAGATGAGAAAAAAAAACATTTTGTTACAACAAACAATAGAAGCAACGAAGAGTCCCTTCATTTTGGCTGGGTGATTTTGGCTTCAGTTGATTTAAAATAGATTTTCATTTAATTTTTCTTCTTTTAACTGGAAAGAAAACTGCACAATTTTGTTTTTGTGTTTCTAAATGGTCAGCTCAGTCCCTCTGTAATAACGGCTAATAAAGAGATGTATGCCCAGTAGCAAAGTTAACAAATTTTGTTCTGCTCATGTTATTAATTTGACAACCTACAGCGAAAAATTATACATGTCTCCTCTTAACCACCAGGACTCGGTTTTAAGAGATAATAAACTTATCCCTGGGATAGTACTAACCCAAGGATAAGTCTGCTATCTCAAGAAAAGTTACTACGGGGATAAAATGCTGTTTTTCAAGCGAAGAATAAGATAAGTTATCCCAGGGATAGTTATCCTGGGGTAAATTACCCCATACCTTAAATTATCAGATTATCGGCAAGCGTGACAACCCTCACACTCTCGTCCAGTATGGCGGTCTTCTGGGTCTGCAATCAGTTCTTAACTGAAATGCCGAGCGGACCCCTACGTTCAAAACAGTTACAATCTGTACCAAAGTTAGGTAGTTTTAAGATGATGGAAGAATACGAAGAAGTACTATACACACATATCTGGCGCGTTAGAGGAAACGGGTCTCTTGTAGTACGTCAGAATGACTAAAATTACGTTGGGCCAATTATTAAAACGAGTTTTAACTTTAACCGAGTTCTATCTGTTGTTAGCAACGTCTTTGAACAAAACAGAAAAACAAAAACCACGGTTATGATTTAGTCTTTGTTTAAATAAACGGCTTGTTATGTTTTTTAACTTTATTCAGAGCTCCCTCTTGCACTTCGTGTCATAAGTACCGCTTACTTTAACGCCCAATGAAGTAATGGTTTTTCAATAGCTTGTTCAGTGTTTTGCTTTTCAGTTCGATATCTGTGACAAAGAGATGAAATAATGCTGCATCTTGCTTCAATTCTGGTATCATTTTGCTAAACTCTTTCACCCTCAACAAAATATTCGCGGTCTGGCAACAGGATTATTCGGACTGAACTCTTAATCGTTTGTCTTTTGATTACTTTTTAGCACCAGGAAGGGAGGGAGGGGGGAGTGAAAAGGGGTTAGGGTTAATTATGACAATTAACGCATAAATAATCTGAACTTTCAAACTAAGTAAACTACAAAATAAAGTACCATTTCAGTGAAAACCTTACTCAATTGCAATGAAACACAACAGAATTATGAACGTTTGAAAGAAGGCACTTATTTGGTTTATGAAACGCTTTGTTTACCGTGTACACAATATCCCTGACTTTCTTGTCAGTAACGGGCTTCACTAGCACGTTAATGGCAAAGGAGTCTCCTGTAATACGTCAGAGAGACTAAAAATTACGTTCTGTTTAACTTTATTCAGGCTCTCACGCTTACAGTTCGTGTCTTAAGTTAAAGTACAGCTTTCTTTGACAAATAATTTTAAAAGCTTCTAGGCACTATTTTGGTCTATAAACGCCTTGATTCCTACACGAGATTCCGTTCTTGTTAAAGGGCTAAGAGGGACAGCGAGGGAGGACGCAAAAGCGTGAAATTAACCTGAGAGTCCACTACAATTCCTTTGATTTATTAATACAGAGCAGCCAATAGCTTCATCCTTACCTTTTCTTCAAACTCTTTTGTTGACACTTTATAGTTTCAGTAGGCTAAGCAGTGCAACACCACCAAAGATGACTACACCAAACAGGCCAGAGGGTAAAATTCTTATGTCCGCTGTAATCTAAAATGACTTTCTTTTTTGTTTGACTTCTGCTGGTGGTCATTTAACTGAAGGCTTGGTCAACTCGGTGCTGGCTATCTGCTATATTTTGTTCTCTTTTTTTTCTATTATTCGGTGGCAGTGGCCGTGAACAAACACAATATAGTTGAAATTCGTGCGATTGGAGAATGCAATACAAGCATTCTATTTCCACACTGATACAAATTATGATCATAGTTTTGCACCCAACATAAAAAAAAGCATCTTGCTATAGTTTCGAATGGTACGCGGAATTTATTGGATAATGCCGACTGGGTTTTTTATGGAACATCACATCCTTCCTACCCAAAGTAAGAAAATCGCAGAATGTTATATTTAGTGACGCACGTGCCAGCACAGTTCATATGTTAAAAATTCCCGATGGGGAACACAACATTATTTTTAAATATATTTGTCCGTTTTTGACTATTGTTTAGGGCCCGGTTGTTCAAACTCCAATTAATAATGATGATGGGTTAACTCTATAGGTTTTATTAAAAGTTAACCCTGGATTAGCACTAATTGGGCTTTGAACAACTGGTCCCTGTTGCTTATCAAAGGGAGCTAATTTTAACTGATACCCACGACCCGGCTTGAAGTATTATTTTTTCCAGAGCGTACGTAAGCAAACTTACTAACGTGTTGCTGGGATAAAAGACAACTCAGCTTTACATCAGATACCTAAAAAAGTGTGCAATTCGTCTATGGCCCAGACTGTACAGGTAATGACTGGTATTCTGTAAATATGAGATATTGCTCAATCCACGTAAGATATCTGTACAAAATTGTAGTTTGTACTGATTATTTCAGCCTTGTATTTTCTTTAAAGTGTTTCCTTAGTTCCTGTTACTGTCTTCTATTTCAGTACCCGCTTTTTTTCTTATAAGAACCAGTAACATTCGGCTGAGACTGGGGTGTTCTTAAATTTTTGGCGATTTCAGCTTCAAATTGTTCTTAAATTGTTCTTATTTTCTGATATTTCCAAACAAGGGATTAGTTGCCCGGAACAACAAAAAGGCGCTAAGAAATATGTGTTAGCTATTGTTTCATCCAGCGCTACGCGAAAAAACTTGAAACTGTCAATACATCGTCCGCGAACGACACGACCTTGCTTAACACTCTTCTAGCACCCGATGGCACAGCCTAGTTCTAACAAGTCTTTGTATACATATACATCTCAATCTGTGTACAAGGATTAATTTTTTTTAAAATTTGTCTTACCAAAATTTCAGCCTGGTTATTGTTCTTAGCTTGTTATTAATTTTTGGGCCAATCTCAGCCTGAGTGTTTTTATAAAGTTTGTTCTTATATTTAAAAAAAAGCGTGTAGGTTGTTGAGATTATTTATAGTTGTTAACGGTATTCTGACAAACACCAGATTTTGCTTACCCCAGGTGTGCGAATTTCAGAGCATTTTAGCCGAAGCGAACCACTTGTTAGCACATTTCACTTGTTCAAAAAAGAAAACAGCAGATCAATATTGGATAGTAAATACGAAGTGTTGACTAGCGTCTGTTGCTTGCCCAAAGGAATCAATTTTACCTACAAACCCGGATGAAAACAACTTCTTCTACTTGGTAAGCAAACTGTTATGTTTCTCAGATAAGAAATAAATCAGTATCTGTACATCAGATAACTAAAATATTTGTAACCCGTAGTTGGTCGAGATAATATACTAATGACTGGTACTTTTGTCAGTAAATATCCGCTCCTGTTTACCCATGTAAAGCACACTTCTCTTGTTCCTATAAAGCAACAAAAGATGAACATTGATTTTTGGTTATTGCAGACTCATGTGTGTAGCATGTAAAGATTTCAGCCATAGCGTTTCTTCGAAGCGTTTCAGTGATTCCTCTTACCGTATTCTGTTTTCAGTTGGTTGTGCAGTGTAACATCATTGTGGGGTATTGGTGCGGTTTATATTTTTTTGTGTGTGTGTTGCCTGAACTAATATATTAGAATATTTCTTTTCTGTGTAATTTTGGGTAACAGCGATACTATGAATGCAGTCACAAGGCTCTTTTTTGTTTTGTTGTAACTTTCCTTTCTTTCCTACACTGCGATATCAAACCGTAGACTGAATACCAGGAACTGAAGGCGGAATATCAGCACTTACTATAGTTACTCGGAATCTTGCAATCTGTCGGCCTGTTTAAACTAGATAATAGGCGTAAAAATTGCAGTCCTATGGGTTTCTTGAAAACTCATCTTTTTTAACTGTGTCCACGAGGAAACACGCAAAAATGCAACTGAAGATTCTTGTAGCTGGCGTACAGTGCCTGTACCTTTAAGTACTCTCCAATGCATAGTTAATGCAACAGATCAGTTTTGCAAAATTGTCGATTCATTCAGCTTATTTATCAATTTGCGGTTTTTTTACTTATTGACACGCAACCAAACTAGTTTTAGAGTTTTATATTTAACGAAATTAATAATCGAGAGTTGTTCTTAGGTAGAAAAACACAATGTTAAATTTATAACTCGTAAATACAAGTTCTTTACCTCGTACTTTCCCCTCCTCTATTTATAGACGACGCACTGAACTGTGTAACTTCGTTTTGTGTTATTTGCCAAATTTACATGTATAAGATAACGTACAGACCGGCCTGTGTCAATGTATTGATATCTCCCAATCAGTTTGAATTAACCCTTGTGAGAAATTTTATTTGGACAAAGGGGTTGGACACGAACGAGACTGAGTCCCATGCTAGGTGTCTACTTCAGTTATCAGAACACAAACGCCGGGATTACCCTATATACTCTTTTCGAGAAGTGCGTGAGTTCTTTTAAGTCCCCCGGTAGATTATAGAGACTAGAACAACGGCTTAACAGTGTGGCGAAGTAGGTTGCCCAAAATTCACCCCTAGACCAAGCCGGGGATTGAACCCGGGACCTCCTGATTTTAGCAGTCAGAGATCTAACCAACTGCGCTAACCTCGCACACACGATCATGAATATAATACGTCTGAAGCTAACCTGAGTAAAAAAAATTTGATGTGCTTCGAAGAGCTGCATAATCAATTACCAGATTTGTGTCCTTCGTATATATGTATAGACTGGAAAAAACTGTTTCATCGTTTGGTGAAAGCTTAGCTATAGCTGCAGTTTGTTATTAAGCACATGGCCGTACTTTGCAAACATTGCAGGGAAAAATGCCAACAATTAAATTCTTCTCCCTCTACTTTTGAAAAAAGAACCAGTTAACATATAAAACCTTATATTGTCAATAACTTGTTTAGAAACAATTATTTGGCAATGCAGCCACGATCAATGTAAATACAAGAGCATGCGTTACTTTTAGAGTCCTGGCATCTAAAAGCTCTAGGGGAGAATTCCCTAAACTTCAACTGGAGCACAAAATATTTCAGTGAACATGAACCTGTAGCGTGGTGCTCTATAGCTAGTGCTACATTGAGTACCGACACTCCAAGATGGTGAGAGGTTTGGCTTGCAGCACTTGAGGAACAATCCGCTTGAGATTGAACGTTCAAAGAGCAATCGATCTCTTATCTCGGCGTTAGAAGGCTTTTAGCATGCACAGCATCTATTGAGAAGCTTTTTTGGAGTAAATCTAAGCTGAAAATTTTGAGGAAAACGAGGAGCGATTCAACGTCCCAGGAGCAACCAAGTCTGCCACAGCACAAACAGCCCAAGCGTACATGTAGTATTCATGGTTTCTGAATACATTTCGAGTTTCCTCTGTGCATACTAGGTAAGACTTTGTATGGGAAACTTATTCTTTCATATGAAACTCTACAATACTGCTAGCTGGATTGAAATAAAGTTTTCATACCTCAAGTTATCCGTGAATTTAGTGTTCTTGCGTGTTTTTTGCGCGATTTGAAGCCCTTTTGGAGCTATAAATCGATGAGGAGTTCCCCCATAGAAGAAACGAAGTAAAGGACGTTCAGATCGGATGGCATCACTTGCCTGAATACATTTCGAGTATGCTCTGTGAATGCTAGATACCAGTGTGTTGTAAGACTTTGTATGAGAAATTCATTCTTTTATCCGAAACTACACAATACCCCTAGTTGGATTGAAATAAAGTTTTCATACCTCAAGTTATCCGTGTATTTGGTGTTCTTGTGGGGGATTTTGCGCGATTGGAAGCCCATTTTTGATCTATAAATCGATGAGGAGTTCCCCCATAGAAGAAAGGAAGTGAAGGACGGACAGATCAGATGGCACCATATGCCACAAAAGCTTCACAAATTCCACAAAAAAAACATACTGCCAAAAAATTACGCCAGGATAAAACGAATACGTGTCCCATCCCCGACAAGGACAAACGAACCAGACGAATCATTTGAAAATATCTAACTGAGCTGAAGCTTCTTGCGACTACTTGCAATTCTGAACAAAATAAAAAATCTATACGCTTACAATAACAACAACAACAATAATAATAATAATAGCAATAATAACAACAAGGACAATGATATCAAATAATTTTAAGTATTTAAAAATACAATATTAACAAATTCTAGTTTTAAAGATATTACTTTCTTGAATGAAAAGGTTTTAGAATTAGATTTTAAATTGCGATGTGTGGAAAACGTTATACGGGTTTCAGGTAACATTGACCATACTAAGCAGTGGTGATAACGTTCAGGGACAGACAAAAGTAGGCGATTGCTAAAACGGAGCTGACAAAGTGGACGGTATTTGGTTAAACGTACCACTCACTGAAGTGGACAGTAGTGTTAGACAAGCTCTGCCCACCCAGGAAACTCCCAGTATCTGTAAGAGCAAGTTTGACAGAAGACTGCCGCCTGTGCAGGCTTCGTAGAGTTTTGGAGAAATATAAACCATGTATCCATCAAAACAAGCAATAACTATTGTGTGAGATGCGAACACTTTGTGAAACGAATGAGAAGCGACACCCGCCGCGCTTTTATTCCAAAACTATTGATTCAAGACTTTCGACATTTAACTTTTAAATATGGAAGTAGACAGTTATTCCGACCGACCACCAAAGTCCAAACCCTAAATCTTGTACGCACAGAAACAGATTTTCCTTGGGACACAGTCGGTTAACGATATGGTTGAAGACAGGTCCCTGGGCTGGTTCTTGCACAGGAACTCAATGGTTTATTTCCAATGTGGGCAGACCAATATTTCGTCAATAGACTTTGCAAGCGCCGATGACTCGTTTTCTATAGTGTTGCAGCTTTTGAAAAACGTGTGCTTTAAACTGACTTTCCTGAGGACGTTTTTGCGAGCCAACACGGAAGCTATTTTCTATTTGCTAACGAGTAGTCAAGAACGCGTCAAGAACCATGTTTTGACTGGTAAATTCTAAGGTTAATTATAAAAGACAGAACAAATTTTTTAGTGAAAACAGCTGGCACCAACTCTCATAACCAATTGGCTGTATTAAATATGCATCCAGGCAACTAACTACCAGATGGCATCAAAGACAAAATTCGTTTAGATTACATCAGACATAAGATTCCTCTTCTGTGACCAGTTTGGTGTAGTTACTTTCAGTGGTGTTTCACTGAATAGCTTACTGAGAATAGAACTAAAAGTCACGGAAGCGCTTTAAATAAAAGTAAGGATACAGCATAAAGAGATCAGTCAACAATTGATTTATAATATTCAATATCCATTTTCTGTTCCCTTTCAGTGGAACATGAGAAGCTTGCTCAGAGTTGGTCCCTCCACCATAAAATGTTCTGCAATTACCTTAAGTTGGGTAAGCAACATAGTGACATTTCATAAAACACCAGTCAGTATCTATATTATCTCCATCAATGACGAATTGCACGCGATTAGTTATTAGAAGTACAGCTGAAATGTGTTCTATCCCAGAAACATATTAGTTTTCTTGTCCCGTAGAAAAAGCATTTTAAACGGGGTGTTCGGTATCGGGTAACATTATTTCCCCCGTTTAAGTCTACAGAACACCCGTCATAAAAAAACAGCACATAATATTAAATATTGATCTTTTGTACTTCTTTTTGAAAGATCTGAACTGTGCTGGCAGGTGGGTTGCTTCACCTAAAATGTTCTGCAGTTGTCTTACTTGGGGTAAGAACTTACGAAAGGGAAAATTGCGTCGCTGCTACCAAATAATAGAGAAAGAGAGAACAAAGTATTGCAGATAGTCAGCATCGAGCCTCACAATTAGTTTGTTTTGTTAACTGTGTATCCAGTCAACTGACCACCAGCAAAAACCAAACTCAAAAATACAGTTCGTTTAGATGACATCATACATAAGAATCATCCTCTGTGACCTGTTTTGTGTAGTTACCTTTGGTGGTGTTGCACTGAACAACCTACTGAAACCGAGGTGGTAGGAGGGATAAACGAAACGTTTTGACGAAAGGGTAAGGCCAATGCTACGTCTATGTTTTTTCATGTCCTTAAGACATTTTAACTATTTTGAGAGATTTCGATCTCTAGGTCTGCTCAACGTTTGTGTTAAAATCACAGTGAATCAATCAAATAACAAAGTCTCGTTTTTGAGGAGCGGAAGTGTGATCGCACGCCTTCGCGTTCCTCAAAACTTTCAAAGGAGCGTAGTTCGTCGTACACTGACCTTTGGCAATAGGCACCGTCTGCTATTTTGATCAAACCTTTGATAAATAAAACTTTTTTTGGAAGAAAGCTGTGGAGGTTTATAACATTATCGGACATAAAAGCAGTTTGAAATGAATAACATTATAGTACAAACAGCAAGACTAGATCATGTGTATGACGAGAACTTCCTCATTTTAAACTTTCTTTTTGGACGCCAATGAAATGTAGCCTCGCGAGTTTTTTAGAACAGTCAATATGTCTTATTTTCTATTTGTCAACAACTAATAAGACAACAGCAATTGACACATTTGTAGCTGCTCAAACAAAAATTGTCCTGACTCACAAAGATTGAAAATGCGAAGAGCTGAAAGTTGATTTTAAAAGGTTGCTTAAGTTAGGCCAGTCTTTTTAAAAACGTTTACCGATCTCATTTTGAAATCGGCTTGATGTGTGAAATGTGCTAGTATTCACATGAATAGTTGTCTCTAACCAATTCCTTTTTATGAAACTTTCTTTCAAACGAACGACGCCAATATTTGGACATATCCAATAGCATAAAAAGTAGAACAAAACATTGTAAGACTGGCAAGGCCGAACCTCTTTAATCCCCACTACTAGATATTGGTAAAAAATAGTCCGTAAACATTTGAATAACACTCTAGCGTCAGTGCTGCATGAAGTAAATGGGAAGGAAGGGAGGGGGGAAGAAACGGGGAGATTTGAGCTCGAGTGGTAACCTCTTTATCATAACGTAAGTGGATGAAAGGTTTAAGTTCCATTTTAACTGTTTTTTAACGAAAACCTTTGGAGGACAAAAGAACGCCTTATCCGTTAGAAGGTTAAGAGAAAAGTTTGGTAAGTGCGATTGACACGCTTGAACAATCCCAGAATGACCATTTTCAGCACACCAAGCATAGAAATGAGGCCCTGCAACAAGGCTTTGTGCAAAATTATTTGTACGCAACTGGAATATTTTGGTGCGCGCTTGCTCGGTTGTCCTGACTTTTATGATGGCGGCTTTTACAGCGTCCAGCTCTTCAAGCGACTGATTTCTGGCTTTCAGCGATACAAATTCGCGATCATAGGACTTCGAGTATCGATACATTCAAAGACTCTTGGACCCACGCTTGTAGAGGAAATTGGGCCCAAGTGGTTCTACTTTAAAGTATGAAAACTTAGACTTTACTAAAAAGTTATCCTAATCCGCAAGACAGTATGATTAAAATGATCTTAATATTACTCTTTAATTGTTTGTATACCACTTATCGACATGCTCCAACCGCATTATACAATATCGTAAACAAAGAGCCTTTTGTTTGTGATGATGTAATAGGTGTCGGATAATTTTGAGGCGAGGTAACGAAACTGCTAATTAGCGACTCGCACATTATGCAATCTTTTGTTAGTAACAATTAAGCGCGTACAGGCCTTTCGAAACATCTTTTGTTTATGAAAGCCCTCTTTAGCAGCAATTCACTGACAAGCATTTGGCCTCGTTTCATTTTAACGACAATGATAGGTACATGTATTTTTGAATGTGAGGTGTCAGGAGTTTGGTTGTTTTGGTGTACCTAGCATCATGGAAGTTTATAAAACACGCCGAGTTATTTGGCCTTTGCGCTTTGCGCTCAATCAATATTTTTCTTACTTGGCTTTGAACGTTTGTCCTGGTTTAACGGGGTTTTTTTGTTATTTATTCATCTGCATAAACCATAAACGAGAGTTTGTTTGGGTGCCGTTTCAATCTTCCGGAGGTTTGCTTCTATTATTCTAGTCATAACACAAGCACAAATATCATGAAAAGCAAGGTTTTCCGTAGCCATTTTTGGTTGTAATTCTTATATTATTTCCATCAAATTAGTGCAGCTTATAGTTTGTCCGGCCTCGTTCAATCAAACTCACAGCTAGATAGGAGGATGTGAATGGGGGTTAACTGATTACTGAGAATCGCCTAAAATTTTAACTGATTACTGATATTTGAGGATAATTTTAGCTGATTACTGATAATGGATATCAAAAATTCTAACTGATTACTGAGAATCGGCTAAAAAACTAACCGATTGCTAAGAACTGTGTACCCACATTCAGGTCCTCAGATAGGGAGTTATCATCTAGTTTAAGTTGTTCATTCTTCCAGGTGTGTGTACTGTCGAAATGAATGCCCACCCCTCCCTGGTATACTACGGTATAGCGACAAAATTTGAACAACCGAACGATTAACGAAGACCTTTTGAATTTACAACAAAAGAACATCTCAGATTATTTCCTTTTATGGTCACAGATTCACGTCCTTTGTCTTGGCCGAATTTATACACAGAGTTTGATAAGCTGCTGCTTTTACTGTTGGTTCTAACTAGAGTTTTTCTTCCTCAGATCTTCAAGTGAAAATGAAGTCTACAGCTGGTATCTTGTTTGTCCTGCTTGGAATTCTTCCTTCGTACTTTTGTTACTTCGGTAAGTTTAGTACTTGTTAGTCGTTCTATCAGTAAAGTGTACAGGACTTTTAAACGAACTGAAAATATTGTGGCAATCGCTTCTTTCCTTTATTGATTCAATAATTCGGACTGTTTTCACCGAACCTCCGTGACAGTTTGTGAATCTGAAATGACGAATTCGAAATAACAACATGAATATGGCGTAAAAACAGGAACTACAACCGATAACAATGCCACTTACATTTTTCCGGTATGGCGGGAGAGTTCAAAATCAAACAGTTCAGTTCTACAGTCAAAAGCCATAAAAAATGGTCAAGAGCATGCAATCAAACTTTGGGTCCCAAGACGTTTGCGTCTCATTATACTGGGTCGCAGGACCCCAAAGTCTCTAGTGAACAAAAAAAAAGCTCAACGGCAGTAGCAGACATAGCTAAACAATTTCTTTAAAAGATAGAAAACTGTAGTAACAGAAACTAATAAGAAAGCTGAAGTTATAGAAACTAAATTCACTGAAGAACGCTTCGAGAATTTGGAAAGACATAATCTGCTAGAAGGGGCGTACTTATAGTTGGCAGCACAATTAACAGTAAGCGCATGACTAAATGAAGGTAATGAACAATACATCCCTCCGAAAAAAGACTGTTCATACCATCTCAGAAATAAAAGATGTGCGCGCCCTAAAGTTAACACTGAGCG
>JAOEJI010800696.1:0-14068 GCA_025448255.1 Umimayanthus chanpuru
TTTGTAGTTGCAAGCTTAAAAATAACGTAAAACTTTACCAACAGCTGTTTTTATTAGCTTTGAACAGCATCAATCGGGCAATTAGTTAACTTTTTTTTACATGCATATAAAAATTTTTGGGCCGTTTTTTATTTTTTTCTGCTTTCCCCAAAAGCAGGGTCGGTCGGATCCGTGCTCCCGGAAATTAAATTGGTCTGGCCTAAGGCCAAGTAAAAAAAAACTGGATAGTGTCCCCGCCCAACCATTGAAAAAGCATCTGACTCTTTTTTTTTTTCATAGTTTTTCTTTAAAAATGTTTCAATACTATTTTGCAATTGCAAAACTTGGTAGAAGTCTGAATTGGTTGTCTGAAAACTTGTTTTCTGCATTCCAATATGATGTTTATGTATGATATGGTATGCCTGAACAAATATTTTTTTTTACTTGGCCTAACAATCATTTTAACCCCTAAGGTTGTAAATCCTTTGCCCTCCACTCTCTCAATTCTTAGATCACTTTATACTTGTATATGTGGTAAATAAAAACCGTGGAAGACTTCCTGTGAGAACATATGAACCTAGCCTCCTCCGCAGGCAACTCCAGTTGGTATTTCTGGCAACAAATACGAGCAGCGAAGCTGCGAGTTCAAGGGGCCGAAGTCCCTGAGCGAGTCGCCGAGCAAAGTGAGGCACGAGTTGGGGGCTGAGGCCAAGGAAAAAGTGAAGTGCAAAATCTTCCGGTGGGGCATGGGGTCTAGAGGCTGGTCCACTTAGGTGAAGTAGCAGGTCCGTACACTTCATTTTATGGCAGGGAACTCTCTCTTTTTTTTCTCTTCTCCCGCCTCTCTCACCGTTCTCATGTTGACTTTTGTCACAGCCTCCTTTACCCTCATTAGCCTAAGTTGACTCTATTTACCATCACTCAGCATGCCCTCCCAAGTTTCCGGATAGAATTGCTGCTTAGAGTTGCCTGCGGAGGAGGCTACACATGAACAATACAAAAACAATGAAGGACGTTAAGAGAGGGGGGAGGGGGGGGGAGAGTGTATGCCCTTAACGTACAAAATTAATTTTATTGACTCCCCCCTAGCACTTCACTGTTCTTTGTTTCTGAAGTGAAATGGCCAGACCTACACTACAGACACTATTGTCAATTTCCTTTCACTACTTCGCCAATCCAGTCAAGATACTTCTCGTATCCATCCTTTATGTTCAAACTGATGATTTCTGGCACCTCGTAGGGATGATGGTCTTTCACAAACTTTATAACTTCAGATATCAGTTCATTTGTTGTTTTAACAACCAAGAGAAGTTCTTTGTCTTCTTCTACTTTGTTTTTCCACAGATAAACAGACGTAACTTGCGGGACAATGTTCACACAAGCCGCCAATTTGGCTTGAACCAGTTTGTGGCTGAGCGTCTTTGCAACTTCGATGTCTGGGCAAGTTGTCAATATCATAGCATATTTTTCCGTAGCTGACAACGATGTTGATCTTGTTTTCTTTGAAAGAGATTCGTGAACATTTTTGCTTTCTTTTGGTGTGTTAAGCTTCCAGCAAATAAACACAACTAGAACGTTTACCAGCAATAAAATATAAATGTGTTTCGAAGAAGTTTCCATTGTACCAAACTATAAATGATGGATTTCGCCAGGCGCATGGCGCTTGTCGCGTCGTTTTTTAAAAGACGTGGGTTCTACTTGTTCTTTACTCCACACCCCAAGGGGGAACCTTTCGTGGTAATTTACATGTACCATTATTAGTCACATAACATATACCTTTAAACTACAGTAATAAACTTTAAAAGTATATTCTTCTGCCATACTACATCCATAAAACTACAATGTTTACAGTTAAAAAAGGTTTATTTTTAATTTAGATAAATAATGACAAATTTCTTTTCCGTACCGCTCCCCACTGCGTCTGATGTGGCTGGCTGACTGCGCAGCTTTGATGAAATCAAAGATGGCGTCTTCGTTGCAGCGATGGAGAACAAGGTTACGTGGGGGAACTTCTTCTTTACACTTGTTTCGGCACAGTGGCAAAGTTAATGTCCCATTCTTCATTAACTCAAGAACGCTTGCGTTTTCGCAAAGCTGTTTAAATGACGAACCTAGCTCACACAACCACAATAGGTCAAGGCCAAGGGAAACCATTGGAGAGAGTCGCCTGCAGAAATTCCGAAATATTTTGAAAACTTTTATTTCTGGAAGTCGCATGCTTGGTCATGATGTGAAACGAATGGTTCAAATACAGAGAAAATTGAAAGAAAACAATTACGACTGGAATGTACTGGCAACAGAGGAAATTCTTCTTTTAAATCAGGTTTGTATGCTAGTACAGAATGTCAAAGTATTAATCAATTTATGAGAATATTTTAAATTTAATATATTTTAAAAATAGCTAAGCGGCAGAGGCTCACTGTTCATAACGCCATAGCAAAGATAAACCTCAGTAGTTCAGTATTATGTTCGATAAAGTGATACTTGGCAGCGATGGAATACTACTACTAGCAGTATAGCCAGTAGACCTGGCTCTGCAACCAGACGTCCCAAAAAATACATTCACATTGACATTGGTCCAGTGAAACCCACAAAGGTCAATAGAGTATCTTTCGAAAAAGTAACTAGATCAAAATGGCATATTTTTAGGTACACCACTCATGATTGTGTTCCATCACAGGATGAATAAGTCCTTGACTATGTTTGCGTCAGACAAGTTTCATCCCCAACTCCCAAGCCTTATTTCAAAGTCCAAACTTGAAAATGCTTTTGAGAATGAAATACCCAGTACTGTACCAAAGCAGGAAAAAAGTACTCGTGTGAACACTGGGAGACTAGTTTTGAAAAAAACTGTCCATCTTAATTGTGGGTATATAGTAATTAGTATGCAATGAGATTCGCAAATTAAAGGAAATAACAAGAGCCCATTTTCAAACTCGGGATGGAATCAATGAACGGTTTTCATTTGCATAGTTTCAACATATTTTTGACCAATTAGATGCTACAAATCCCAACCAATGACACGACCTGACTTTTTGATCCACATAGATTAATACCCCAGCACTATATCAACTCTGATTGCCCCACAGTCCCTCAGTCTGCTCCAAGGAAAAGCTAACACTAAAAAACATCAGCAACACACCAAACTCCTGTGGGCGAAAACAAACCATGTCAACCTTTGTTAAACAAAACCCATTTACTCATGTGAACAGTTTGTGTATACTAGATATTGGTAAGAAATACATTTAAATGAGACATTTGGGAGCATCTTATAGAACACTTAAATAATTCCTCTTTTTAATGATAGTGCTGGACCAGGTAAAATCAAAGTGAATACCATGTAGAGAAATACATGATTCTAGACTTTCAAGTCAGTATCTTAACAAGAGGCTTTGCCAAAGCCTGACTCGTGACCTTTTCATATTTGTTTCAAAATTGACTGAAAAAGGCATAGTGTATACTTTGATCTCCCTTGTTCAGCACAATTCAAACACTATTTGATAATAGTGCTACTGAGATTGGCCTCGCATAATGCATGCGATGGACAATTACTGTGACAGGAATGTATCAAAATGACCTGAAGTGTAATCAGATTTCCCAGCTATAAAGCTGTTTGCAACATTAACAGTAGCAATAATAATTACAGAGTTTGCACATACCTTAGACTATATCTTCTACAAGTTCCAGTCCAGACACTTTTACATTAAAATGAATATGAAATAGTGCTTTAGCTTTATAGAACCAAACAATCCAGCTAAACACATGCATATGGGCTAAACATTTTTGGCTAGCTTTTACGACAGATAAGCTCCAAACGATGCCAGGTCAAGACAATGGGGCAGTGAAAGTAATTGATACTGTCACATTTCTAGAAGGCCCTGTAAAACTAAGCTTTATATATTTTTTAAAACTGGAATCACCTTACTAGAACAATGGCTATATCTTATTGGACAATGGTGACCCCCCAAAAATATAAGAACCAGAGCTGAATCCTAGACTCATGAAAATAATTGATACTGTCGCGTTTTTAGAAGGCCCTTTAGAACTAAGCTTATCTACAATCTGACAGTTATTTTCTAAATATAATATAAGGAGTGCCAAATAAATTGCTGTTGTTGTTGTTGTTGTTGGTATCACCTTACTAGAACAATGCATATATGGCTTATCAGACGATGGTCAGCCCCCCAAAAAATAAGAACCAGAGCCAAACCCTAGACTCGTTGCCCTACAGCCATGAGTAAATTTTTATTGCATTGTTAATATTAAATTATTTATTTTCATTTGATATTTTGTTTTTTTTAACCTAAAAAAGTTTCATTACTTTTGGAGGGAGAATTAATTTTAATTTTTTAACCCACTGCACGAACCCCTAGCCACATTTCTTGTAACATGTTTTTTCTTCACTCCAAAAACAGAGGGCTGTCACAAATACCTTTACTATCATGAAAACATGCACCCTTTTCTAGTTCCAAAGTTGAACTAGTGCACCAGTGCTAACTGATAAACTATCTGTTTCAGACAAGAAAAGATTTAGTCAAAACCTTGCCTGCTGTGGCTGTGTTTTTTACTGTCCCATTTTTTGGATATGCTGCTCCAGTAATAGCGTAAGTAGTACTATTTGTTTAAGTGTCGAGAAATACTGGGTTCAAGTATCTGGTAGCAGTGTGTGTTACATGTATGTTTCATCCTTCGCATAGTCCAGTTTTTGTTTTCCTGGTGCAGGTTTTTTCTTTGGTATTCATAGAACAAGAAATATGTAAGTCTTAGTTGTGGTTACACTAGAGTCCAGCTTGGTTTCTAACCAAGGGTAACTGCCTTGGCTTGGGTTAGCCTCAAAATTGGGTTCATGGTTACAGTATGTGTGGTGATACAGTTACGAGCAATTACACAAAAGAAGTTTTCCCATGGTGAAGCTTTTATGTGTCACTGCTAATTAAAAAATCGGTGGGAAAATTTTTGTAAACATGGTTCCCACAGACTGAGACAGTGAACTCATTCTGTTTATTTCAGTTTTTCTATTGCTATTCTCACGAAGGTCGACTACAAACATGTTTGCACTATTTGTTTTTACAAAGGGCTCAGTGAAAATGATTTTGTACACCGTAAGGGCATTACATTTCCATCAACGCTACCAGCATCAACTCACTGCTCGTCAACTGCATACATGTATAGTGCATGCGTTTTTACTCAACCACAAACAAAACTGGTTTCACACCATCTTAAAAAGAACTTTAGAGTTTCTCGACAAACTTTTGATCACATCTTTCATCTAGTTGGACCAAATCTCCAGCGACAAAACACTGGATTTCATGAAGCTATTCTTGTTACTAAGTGTGTTGCAGTTTTAAAAACAGATAACCGTTGTGGAAATGCTGTTCATCATATACATCAGAGTTCCTAAAATTAACATACATGTACCAAAGGGAGTTAGCAGCAAGTTAAGAGGAAGAAAAAACTAACCATCTGCATATAAAAAGACAGAAAAACTAACAAGAATTATTAAATACAGTTTAATGGTTATTCGATTTCAAGCAATTTGATTGGTTCGGTGGTCACGGATTATCAGCTCGTATTCTAGTGATTGACTATATCTGGAAAATGCTGGGAAACTCAATCTATTTTCAAATAAATGTTTGCCAGTGAAAAAAAAATTTGTTGTTGTATTTAATAAAACTGTATTTAATAAAACAATTATTCTACTTGACCTTCTGAATATTAGCTGATTATAACAGATTCGTGCTCTGCGCTCATCTGTTATTTATCAGCTAATATTCAGTGCAGTCTTGTAGAATAATTATTAATTACTCACAGCTCACAGTAAAGCACGAAAGCCAGCCATGTTGACTCTTGGCGTAAACAGCGACCACAAAATCAATTTCCAGACTACAGTACCTGTCAGAGATCATTAAGTTTCCATATTGTGATTGGTGGAGCCGGCTCCGTCTTCCTCTTATGCAAGCAGCCCTTTCAGCTTTTTGATGTAACCATAGGAATTATCCAAGGAAAATTTCCCATCGGGAACAACTCAAAAATCGGTTAATTAATACACTCAAAAATCGTCTTACCCGAGAGTAACTAACTACTTCCCCAAGGCTAATAGCTCTAGTGTAACCACAACTATTGTTAAACAGACATTGAAACAAAGACTGTCATGGGATAAAGCATAATTTTTATAGATTAATTACATGTATAATGTCTTCTTCCCATTATGGGTTTGCTCAGTTTCCTCATTGGTTGACCCCAGTGGCTGCTTGTAAGGAGTGATTACTTCCAGAACTTTGTGATATACAATCAAAGCACTGAGTGCAAAATATCCCAGTTGAAAATTTTAGACGACACTTCAAAAAACCTCTAAATTTTCTAGCTTTTTGTTTCTTTAGTGGTTGTTAACACATGGTCTTTGTTTTGGCATCTACTGGTACATGTAGTCTGTCATATCACTGATACATGTAACTTGCAAGATCTGTTTCCACAGCACTGCCAGGGAACAAAGAGGTCAAAAATGCTGGCCTCGGCAGTATTTTACTTGGCAGCATCAATGCACATTGCAATGTTTCATTGCTAACGTTGAAAAGTCGGATGCAGTTCTTGTCTATTGTAGGAAAATTCCAAATTTAAAACCACAGCACCAATTCTAGTATGATTTTTTTTCCCAGAAATCACTTGAAATTGTCACTTTAATACATGTAAATTAGGCCATTTTTGCACCCAATATACTGTAAATAATGCTTGTTAAGTAACTCAAGAAATAAAAATGTTTGTATTCAGAAACCAATCAGCTGTAAACAGTTAGGTTTTTGCCTTGTGTAGATTTTTGTACCCGAAGCATCTTCTGTCTCACCATTACTGGCAGCCTCATCAAACAGAGAAGTACACAGCATCAGATGCTCGCAAACGAAAACTGTACTACTTATCACTGGTGAGGGAGGTGGGGAGGTCTGTCCTGGAAAAGAAAACAAATGGACAAAGGAAAGATTTATTACGTGTCTGTGGAAAGGTGAGCAAGTCTCTTGGTTAATAGACCCGTGACTACCAACCATAATGTTTTATATTAAATTTTGTCTATTTTGACTAAAACTGATAAATAATTTTAGTTGAATTTATACATTTTTATGTCTGAAGTTCGAGGCTCGTTAGATGGCTACCAGACAAGTGCAGATAGTGCATTGAGTTTGGGATGAATAAAATTATTGTTGATTGATTAATAAATTGAAGTTGCTAATAATATTATTATTGAAGGAGTTTTAAAATCTCTAGCTGGCAGGAGGCACACCAGTTGGCCTTGTTCAATTTATACGGTTTGAACTTGGCATCAGTGGGTTAAACACAGACTGCAGTGGAGAATGGGCACCAGCTCATTCTAGTGACTAGAAGTAATTAAAGTAATTTCCAAGCAAAGTTTTATAATTGACTCCTTTGAAAAGCTGTGTACTTTGGGTATTTTTTAAACCATTAAATTATTGCAACATGACATGACACTAAATTCCCAAAATACATGTACTAGTTAGACTCCATTTTCTTCCTTTTTTTTCGGTAAACAGTCATTGCTGGCAGAGTGTTAGTGATGTCACTAACAGGTCCCTATTCTGGGAGAGAAAGTCGGCATTTTGTCATATATGGTTGGTTCGACCACTCAAAGCCAATCAGCTTCTTTGTAAAAATTAATTGCGCATCTGACCAATCAGTTGGTTAATCAGCTTCTTTGATATATCTGAAGCAGCTATGAAGTGCATATAGGATCAGATCGAATAGTTTTGAGAGAAAAGGCAGATCAGGTATGAATTATACATCCAATTCACTGCAAGGAAGTATTGATCAAGCATTTGAAAGCTTCAACGAGCTTTGGAGAGGAAGGCAATGTGCTTTTATGGCTCTTTCTTCTTTGTTTTGTAACCAAAGCAGCATTGCTGTTCACTTGGTGACACAATCAGTCGTTGATCAATTTCTTCATTGACATTGGGAATGGGCTAGGCTAGCCAAGAAAATAGTTCTTTCTTCTGACTTCTGAAGTTATTGCTTGGAAAAGAATGTCAATAGTGCTCCTCAGATGTCTTTATTTGACCTTATTAAAAAATTGAATCGTTGGTTGGATAAAAGAAAAAAATTATTATAGTGAAAAAAAGGAAACTAAATAATCCCACCTCACGCGGTGATCAACTGCCATGGGCTTGGAAAACTAAAATTCTGTAACGGCACCATGAGCCCAGTTACAAAGTTATGTGTGAAATTTTGTATGTAGAACACTTACTTGCTTGTAGTCAATAACATTTGGAGATTTGAGAGTAAGGGTTGAAGGGGCTGTACTAATATAAACTACATGTATTAAATGGCTCGATCACCTGGCAACAATTATGTTTCCAAAGTCAAAAATAGTGTTCACAAAATGTTAATCAAACAGATTGTTAATAAATTGCTATATGGTCACATGATTACCGTAAGACAATAGAACTTTGACACTAAAGTTTGCTGTTGCTCATTGAGTACTGTACTTAGCTGAGTGAATTAAAGATGGTGTTAATAGGTTCCTGTTTAGAGTTGTTTGGTGAACAAAAGATAATGGCTACTGTTATACTGCATCACCAGAAAAACATAAAAAATGTCAAGAACATCCAATGAAAGTGAGCAATTTCCAAATGTATTAAGGACTCTCAAAGTAAATACAGTAACTAAAATTCTATTTTAAAGAAAGATTCTTCAAATATGCTCTTTTATTTGATTGTTGGAAAACTTTCCTTCCCTTATGAAATCAAAAAATAAATGAAAGTAACTGCCAAGAAAACTAAAAATCCTTGTGCCATGTAGCAGCACTTCATTCTATATAAGAACTTTAGCCTATTAGGCCAGGTCGCACTAGCGGACAAAGTACAACAAAGTTGTTTATTTTAGGTTTAATTCTGTTCGATTTTCTGTCAACAAGTAACCTGCGCAAATGCGACCTCCTTTTTTTGTCTCTTCAGTTTTTTGTCCGGGTGGACGAAACTTCAAAGGGCGCCGTGGCCTTGCCTTTCTACAGGCCAAATGGAAGCTAAAGCCATTGTCTTGTTTAATAGCTCATGCCGCTGTCAGTTTCAATTATCACAGAGTAAAAAGATCTATTTTATCATGAGGAAACATTTCGTTTATACTAGGACACTTTTATAGTTTGCTTGAGCTTGCACTCACAAGCACATTTTCATGAAAAAATTTATTCCCGGCAAAGATACCAAAATAGCCCGTGACACCACGGGCACTGGGAAACACTGGTTATGAGTATTAGAAGTTTAACTGAAATAAAATAATTCAAACCTTTGTCAACCTGTGTTGATTTGTATTTGCAAAGTCCTATTTCCCACATAAACCAGCAGTTTAAAACCCCATCTGCAAGCTTGTTCTGTGTTTGTTTTGCCAACAAACTTCCCGACTGCCATTTTGATTTTTATTTCAATTTCATACCCATTCTTCCATTTGTGGCTGCGTAAACTAGGTCCATTCCACAACGGCCCTGTCATATCAAAATTTTAGCGAAAGCAGAAAAAACAGAAGAGTAGGATATACTGTAAGTGGGCATTGTCCCTGTCTTGGCCAATCAGATACACCTATTTGAAACATGTGACTTTTTCAAATAAATCGTCCACATGCACGGGTGAAACGTCACTGCCTTGTTTGCAGATTACTTGTTTTCGTGAAAAATACTGGTTGTGGTTTGGATTTTGAATTCCGAATCGTGGAGGAAGTTATTTTGAACTTTGTAAAGTGAATTGTGTAAACAGTTGTTCCAACCAGAACGGTTTCAATTGACAAATCACCTAAAGACAAAGGGCAAAGTGAAATATACATGTATCAAGCACACCTAAACTTGGAATCGCTTACAAATGCGAGGATCAACACAGGCAAGACGATTCGAAAAGTTCGAAGGTTGTTCATACATTTGCTGTAATTTGTGACACGCTGTCTGATCTCTTACATTTACTGTAATTTATTTAAACCGCAAGACGTGATCTCATAAATTTGTTGTAATTTGCAGTGGCCAATTTCAGTTTGTTTAAAATGATCAAAGAATATCCTCCATGGATAGTTTTATTTGAAACTGCAAGACGTGGTTTCATAAATTTGCTGTAATTTGTAACAGCTGGTTTCAGTTTGTTTAATAGAGTGATCAAAGAATATCCTCCATAGATAGTATATTTTCTATTCTGTGAACTCCAAAACATGAAACAAAGAAAGTCAGATCTTTAAAGTTCACCTATTTTATGCCTTTTGTGTTATCTTGAGTGATTTGATGGGGTTTTGCGACGGCTAAGTTTTCGCTTGTTGCTGACGCTCACTCTACAAGAATGAGAAAGGTTCAAATTTATTTACTTACATGTATTTTGCTGTGAAACTGAAGCCAGGCAGGTTTCCTTATTTGGAAGACAAAGCCAGGCAGGTTTCCTTATATGGAATAGTAACCTGCACATGCATGAAAAACAGTTTGGAACTAATATCCTACCCTTCTATTTTTTCTCCTTTGCTTAAAATTTGATAATGATGTAATCATTAAACTGGGCTGCGTGATGCTAATGGTCCTAGTTTACGCGGTCACAATCGAAGGAATGGGAGCTAGATAAAACAAAATGGCAACCGTAACATAAGGAAGGTTCAATCATTGCAAAAGAAATGCAGCAGTCAACATCAAATCGCAGCATGCAATAGGGGAAATAGGACTTCATGAATACAAATCAACACACATTGACAAAAGGTTTGAATAATTTTATTTCAGTTAAACTTCTAATACTCGTAACCAGCATTTCCTAGCACCTGTGGTGACACATTGACAGATAGAGCAAACAGATTTGTTTAATTTGTATAAATTCCGTCTTGACAGTGTGCCGACTTCCAGGATGAAGACTAGATAAGAATTTTTCATCCTTGTTTGTCCTCATTCATCTGTTCAAAAAGCTTTGGCCAAGTTTTGTCTGGGCGAAAGGGTTTTAGTCTACTAGTGCAACCCGAGCCTTAGACTCTTTTACCATTATTGTTATTGGATATTCCTTTTACAGTATTAAGCCCATCACACACTAGCCGATTTTTTGTTGGGAGAGTGCCGATTTTTTATCGCCGACAAAACATCGGCTTGTGTGGGGTGGATCCCGACAAGCCACGATAAAACTGGATCTTGTCGGGGGAAAATTAAACATGTTTGATATTCAGAGGTCCTGACGGACCTTATCGGCTAGTGTGTGGTGGTCCCCGACAATTTATCGGGAGGAAATCAGTGATAGTGCTGTAATTTTCTTTTGAGGTTTCTGGAGCTTTTTAAATGCGTGTAAGTAAGATTTATCAAAAATTGGCGACAAAAAATCGGCTAGTGTGTGATGAACTTTAAAGCCAGACAGATTTGGCTCTGATAAAAAATCGGCACTCTCCTGACAAAAAATCGGCTAGTGTGTGATGGGCTTTAGGCACTGCAAAATTAAACTGTAACTACATCTTCTACATGGTTTGGTTTTCAGACAATCGACAAAGGTCACCCAACTAATGATGAGTTGCTAAGGAACTTGGAAACCTTCTCCAGTAATTTGCTGTCATTAGACCAGCTTCCTAAGTACCACTTGGTAAGAATTGGTAGTTGTATTGAAAATACAGCCAGTCCTTTACTGCAAGACTAAGTAGCATAAATTATAAAAGTAATGACCCTCATTGCTTTCAAATTCTGAAGACCTTGGTGACCACCATGACTCACAGTGAAAATAAGATTGTATATCTTTTAAAAACAGTAGCAGTAAAGATGACAGTGCAATTTCATCAATAAATGAAAAGTTCTAAGACTTGTTTTTATTAGAACTTTGTGCTCCTAGAAAATGATTTCACATAAAAATGAATAATGTAGTTTGCATTGATCTTTCTCTATCAATCTGAAGCTCTCCATTTTTTTAGAAATTGCTGTGCATTTAGCAATTGGCAGCAGTAAAACCTGAACCAATTACAGCACTTGAGGAATCCTCAGCCTCCTAGATGAGTTAACTTGGTTGGCTCTAGAGAATGCTGATAGCCAGGGGACTTGGCCTATCACTGATTTTGATCCTTGACAATATTTCTGTGTATTGTAAAATAGTGCCTTGATTTTTTTTTCACACTTTTGTCATATTGTTACAACTAGGTGGTATAGCCATCAGTGTGACATCAGTGCATGATTGTATGAAAAGCATTTATTTAATGAGACTAAATGTAGATAATATATACCTCTTATTAGCCGAGTGCGAGGTCCGTACAACAAGTTATGGACCGAGTTTTTCCTTCCTTTTATGACCCAAGCATGAAGCACGCGGGCCATGAAAACAAGGAAGGGAAAATGAGGATCCATAACTTGCTGTATGAACCAAGCAAACGAGGCTAATAAGATGTTTATTGTATGGCTTTGTTGATTATTCCGACATTGAAAATGTGATCGAGAGCTGGAGGTCCATACGGCTACTTACGGACTTGTAATTGACCAATCACAGCATGTGAAATCAGTCAGCCATATATAATAAAATATATTATTATCTTTTTGTAGAAGAAACTGAGCAGAGCCTGGCTTGTGTCTCCTCCATGGCTGCCTGGTTTTGTTCTGCGAGCACGGATACGGCGCCATCTTAATAACATAAAGAAAGAAGATGCAGCTTTAAAGAGAGAGGGAGTCTGTAAACTTAATGAGATAGATCTTAAGAAGGTATGACACATGTACTGTCTTTGTGATAACAGTTTTTCTGGACAACAGAAATGTTCAAAAAGAAAATTCTAAATACTAAATTGTCTGAAAAATGATAATTCTGTACAATAATTATGTTTATTTCTTGAAAAAGTATCATTAATAATGCCATAAAAACTATTTTGTTTGTAACCACAACCACTCACAAAGCGAGTTGGTTCATCCTCATCCCCACTGCAATATCGTGCTCTTTCGGACATTAATGTTCAATAAGGTCAACATTGCAAGGGAATGTCTTGGTGTTCTAACAGTTTTGTCAAGGACTGTAAGCTAGATGAGATAGCTAAGTAAACATATTATTACTTCATTTGTTTTTAGGGCAATAGAATGATAGAAAATGAAGTGATTAACAAGTATAGATTTAAGAGAGATTAATTTGATAATGCAAGTTATATAATGAGAAGTGGAGAGATTGTTAAGTTTTTGGCATTGTAAGATTCAAGACACTGTCTTCATTGATTTTGTTGTCTTGTCAGTTGTAGTAAGCTTTCTTTTTAAAGTTCAGTTGTGTGGTACTTCACCACGACAGTGTGCTTGATCCAGTTGTTCTGCCAGATACAGCTGTACTAAACTTTTTCTTCTGAAGAATTTTAGAAGTACAATTAAACCATATCTCGACCAAACTCACCTTGATATATTCCAGAATTGTGCAGAAACCTGCTTGATTACATATAAATATATAAAAAAGGCTTAGAATTTATACTACTAAAAATCCCTGATTTTGTTGAAACACAGAATTGTATGAACTTGAAGATAAAATGACATGTCCTTTAACCTTAAGGTTGTCTTATATTTTTCTTTGTGAAGGTTTGCCATTCCAGAGGTCTTGATACTGCTGAGATTGATACTGAGGGGCTGGTGAGATGGTTGACGGAGTGGATAGAACTATCAGATGCTGCTTCAGGTGAATAACTTGGCTGGTAGGGGAGGGGTGGGGTGGGGTGGTGTCGGAAGGGGCTTGTGTGACAGCTTACAATCTATGGTTCCAAATAAATCTTACTGAAAAAAATGTGTGCAATTAATTATTGTGAAACAAACATAGATTTTCTGTTTTCCTAAACGCACAGCACATTATTAATGATCCTTCTACTGATCAAAAGATTTTGATAACACATTTCTATTATTTTGATTTTAAGGTAAAGACGAATCCTTTCTAGCTCATAGTGCTGTTTTCAAGTCCATCAACTACAAACACATCTATAACGAAGGAGAACACACCATTGTTGACCACTGAATCCTGGGAGAAATGATTGAGTTGGAAGTGTTTTCAGTAGACAGACAGACAGACAGAGACAGAGAGTCGTATACATTGACCAACCTTTTCCAATCAATTTAACTGTAGTCATATTCTATCTTGCCATACAAATGTCCAAGACACCA
>JAOEJI010801807.1:0-11322 GCA_025448255.1 Umimayanthus chanpuru
TAGTGCAAGTGCAGTGCATGGGTGCTGACGTGTGTTGGAAATAAACCAAAAACTACATGGCTGACGCTATCAACTGGAAAAACGATCTGAATTTTTGACCAATTGCAGACCATTTTAGGTTTGATCTTGATTTCTCGCTCAGTTCAGAGGCAGGTATGAACATAGAAATTCGGTTTCACTTGTCGCTATTCTGCAGAGACTAATTTTAGTCAGCTTTAAAGGCCTGTTAATTATTTGCACGCAGCTTACACAATTTTTGGGGGATAAAACAAAAGTTTGTCTTGCAAAACAGAAGTTTCGTATTCATTTCAAACTGAAGTCATTGCTTTTCTTGCAGTGTTCACGCAAGCCGCAATGTTATCCAAACAATACGTGCTTTGAAAATAAAACAAGAGGTTATATAATAGCCTTACTCGGGCCTCATAAATGTTTTAACTTTGAAATGAAAAGAAAAAAAAAGATTCTAAACGCTTCTACCGGGGGTTGAACTCGTGATAGCTGATTAAAAATTGACACTATACGGACCACTATGATGTCGCTGAAATAAAAGGCAAATCAGTAACTGATCATCAGTAGGATATCTAAAACGTGTGCAATTCTACAGTTGGTTTCGGCTCCATTAAATCCTAGACCAATTGCTGACCATTTTAGGATTAGCCACCCACTATGTGAGCACAGTTACTAAACAAACGTTAGCATAGGCAAGGAAAAAACTGAAAATTGTAACCGTTAATAGAAAGTATGCGCCCAATGTATAAGCATAAGTCCGATGGCCTACCAAGACACACACGCAAATTGGTCTCGCGACACGTACACGAAATGAGTCTGGCACGGATTTGACATGCACACAGATAAATAATTTATATATGTAATATAAAAAAATTCCGAGGACAGCCAAATTGGACGAGGCCGCAGGCCGAGTCCTATTTTGCTGTTAGAGGAATTTTTCATCCAATTATTTACAAATTGGACAAGCATGTAGTCCTCTTACTTATTAATTATACATTCCAGTTCAGCCTTCAAATTATTTTGCTTCGCGGCGCTGCACTCACCACTCGTTGAAGACATTCAACCATATCTTTGTGCTCAGTTCAGTAATGTTACTTGTTCACTTTATGACTTTTCTACCGTTCAAGTTCTTCTTCTTGAAGCACAGGAAACCTTCCACTTTGGTTATTTTGGTTAGTGTCGCTGAAATTCTGAGAAAGACTTGGCATTTTTTGAGAAAACTCTGGCGTTGTCTGAAAATGTACTCCACAGCGCGATGTGATTGTCGTGTCATGTCACGCCATGGTGCTGACGCGGACGCTTGCTTTGCTCTGATTGGCTGATCCAATTTTTCCTTAATCTGGACACTTGCGTAGCTTTCATAGTGAAAGTCTCAAATGAAACTATCCAGTTAATCATTAATTGGACAGTTAGCAGATAATGGCTTGGTCAATACTATAGAGTTAACTAACCAGCTGTATAATTAGCTTCAAAATATTATCAAGTTCAGAGACCACTTTCTCTGTCCGTGGAAGTCTAAACGGTAAATTCCTGAAAGCGAAGTACTGGCTCTAGTCTTTTTAAGACTTTCCGAAATACTTTTCTTCACATATAATCGAACTCTTTTAGGTTTTCAAAACAACCTAAGCCATCAACAGGTATTTTAGTGTAAGTCCAATGGCGTAACCACTGTTACACCGCGACGCCCGAGCATATTGGTATCACGTTACCTTGCATATTACGTGCGACATGAAAAAGAACGGAGCCGAAACCTCAACTCGGCTCGGAAAATCTCGGAAGGAGTGTTTTCCATCGACTCAGTCTGCAACACTCATTGCGACAAGCGACCCGGGTAGAATGCAGCGTAAGACTCAGTTTGACGAAACACGGCTACACTATTTTCGACAACCAGCTGTTTCTTGTCATATTCCGCCAAGATTAAACTGTTTGAAATTATGGTGAACTCCGATAACGAAAATCGTAAAACAACCCCTAGGCCCTGCATGCGTTTTTGATCATCTACAGAGTTAAAACTGCCGTCATGACATTGATTAAACTATGCGTGTTTGTATAGACTCATTTACACCAATAACCCGAGGGTACAGTTCGAGTTGTGTCGAACGTACTTGTTTGTTCAGCTCTGTCGGCTCTTGTTATCATACTGTATTTCATAAACAACCAGCCCAACACACCTGAAGCAACACTCAATTCCCCAACTGTACATGTACACTAATTTTTATTGGAACGAATAGCCAGAAGATTTTTGAAAATCAGATACTCCGGCTGTAACTCCATTTTCAGCCATTTGGGAGTTTCTCCTTCCCGCTAGTTGCGCCTGCAGTTAAACTCTGTTTGTTCGACAATGGTCATAAATTGCTTGGGAAAGCAACCTCTTTTTTGCTCCAAATCTTCTAGAGAACTTGGACAAGAAACAAGACTGAAAGGAGGGCATTTATAAATTCGTGACTCCGTAATTCCATAAAATCTCATTCGTGGCTTTTCCAATTACCTCAAAGGTTTAAAGAACGAACTTTGTACTTGTCAAAGTCATAAAGCTGTTTTAATGACCATGGATAAAGTGATATCTTCCAAAAAATTATGAACGAAAGTGGTCTAGTCTATTCTTGGGGCACTTAACTATTATTGCCTCTGCTTTGATCCGGTGTTAAAAAACAACCTGTCATCACTAAAGAAGCAGAGGATAAAATTATGAAAACAACAGAGTATATGACACACGAGATACGTGACTGGAAAACATGGTACAACATTGCTGCTGCACTGTGAAATTGCAGTTATACTTCTATTTCTAATAGAAGACTCGTATAATCCCGACGATATTGGAGAGGGCATCGTATTCATACGATAATCACCGCCGTATAAGAATGTTTACAGGAGCCAAATATTGCACATGTTAAGTTTCAGTCTCCCAATTGTTTCGTCTATTTTTGTGATGTTTCTAATTTGCGTGACAAAAAGAATAGTGATTGGTGTTGTCACGAACCCTACCGGTATATCATGGTTGAACATGTCACGTACGTTTGCAGCGATTCTGTTCAGTACTGTCCGATTCCGTAGCTGATAAGGCCTGATAAACAAACACAACAACTGTATATAATGAGGCCTTCCTAACAATTTGTTCGACGGACGACGTATCGCCAAAGGCACCACAATTTAAATAGGCTTCTCGCCAGAGAACGCCAGCACTCGACACCAATCACACTTCACACGACAAATTAACGGTACAAATATACGAAACCGGGATACGAAATGAGCGAGAACAATCGCTCAAACGGCCCGGCAACATGTATTCTCTTTTTACTCATATTTAAGAAGAAGGAGAACAGCAACAACAACAAGTATTTTATTTACCAAGAATAGTACAATTGTAAATTAAGAAAAAGACCAATTAGCTGGCAATATTTGACTTGATCCATTAGTAATTCTTTGGCAAGTTCAGTCCAGTATTAGGAACATTTATACGTATACCGGAGAAAATAAAACGCGACCAAGCTAAGACGCGAACACGCATTTCTGTACCATTTGCGCGAGCAGTTCCCGTCCAACGTGAGTCGCGTCTTATTTTCTCTCGCATAAACGGCCCTATTGTCCGTTTTTTAGACACTGAATTAAACATGGATATGTCACACGAGTTTCAGTACGTTTGAACTCGAGCTCGAGATTGTTCTTCCTTTCTCTTGATACTTTACAACACTTGAACCTCAGTACAAACATCTGTCGTTATCAGTAGCCATCATATGAGAATAAGGGCCCCTTCCCCCGGGAACTGACGAGCGATCTTCTTGTTCAATATATCACGATCTCGGTAGCTCTCGTATACGGAGAGTTCGGGCACTTTCCATTTGTCGTTTGGCTGGCTCTAAAACGGAACGCCTGTGACAAATATCGGAACTGGTTCAGACCAGACTATTCCTGCTGGGGCGAGTGATTTGAAAAAATGTGTTCCAACTTAAAGTTAAAGCTAATACATGTATTTTGATAAGATCAAACAGTGTTTTTAAAAGCAAACTAGAAATAAAAAGAAATGCTTGCACTGATAAAACTACCTATGCTTCCCTTCAAAAACCGAAATTGTTACCTTTGTTTATGGATCATAGACACTCAGTTCCGTCATTGTGACAGCGCTGGCAAAAGCGCGCGAATTTGGTTGCGGGAAAATTGCACGCACGCCCCTTAATATTTTTATGGGACGCGCCCATAGTTACCGTTTGATTGGATTCAGCAACGAGACATTCGTCTGAAAGCCGAACTTTTCCGTGAGGTGTCTAGACAAAAACCTGAACTTAACTTTTTACTGACATCCTGGACACTTAAATGGATATCGGCAATTTTTCAATGAAGTGTTTGGACAGTTGCCGCCGCAGAATGAATTACATAGTAAACGCAACTTTTCGTTTGCCGGTTCTTGCTAAGATTTAACTGAAAAGACGACTTTTCAGTCACCGGGTCACTGAATCTAACTGGAACTAAAATACAGTTTTTCGGCTGTCTGTTAAGTTTAACTGAATGACATCCCGGCAGAATACGTTTAGATAGAATACGCTACTTTTCAACGACTTGTTCGGATAGTTATTACTCTTTCACTGTCTCAGTCGAGTTTAAAAAAAAGGCAACTTTTCAGCGAAGTGTACTAACAGTAAGTTATTTGGCTTAACTTGAGAATGCACGTTTAAGCAATGTGTTAGAGTTATTAGAGAAACGCCCGGGGATCGAGGTTGTAAAGTTCTTTGCACATTTTGAAAATCGGATAAAATCTGCCGGTTTTAGAGATTTATTTGGTCCATGTTTTGAGTAAAAAACACGACTGGCCGGGTTCAAGTCCCGATTTGTAATACGACACTGTTCCCCGGTTTTAATTTAAAGGAAAGCTCTATAGAACGAATTTGCGAAGTAGTGGAAAAGACACCGAAAAGTAAAATCTGCAATTTAATAACCCGCGGCCTGTAACTTTTTAGCTCAGATTTTTCGTCAGGTGAATCGACTTCAAATATTGCTGAAAAACAGCCCGATTTATGACGTTTTATTTATGTTATCAGGGTATTCCCATATGTGGTCTCTAAAACACAATCAGATTTTAAAAGCGTAGAAAAGGAACGTCGCAGTTTTTGTAGTGCCGCACCTGGACAGCTATCGATCCGAAACAGCCTCATTACGAAGCACTTCAAATACAAATTCGCTCGGATTATAATGAATCTCTGAAATGCCAACCATTCAGTTTTTGTCTCCGAGACTGATAACCACGAACGGGCTGATCTTCGTGGAAGAAACCTCTACCCGTTTATGGGCGCAAAAAGCGTTTCTCACACTGTTTTGAGCAATTCTCCACTCCGAAACCAAACCAAACCATGAGCCGCTGCCCGCTGACCTTGAATACAAGGAGTTGCGTGCGATTGTTTGTTTTATCAAGTGCATACCATGCAAAGCCGATACACGGGCCGGGGTCCCTAACCAGATCAGGGTCATTATATCTTAAAAATTTGGAAAACAATTTACATTTACCACTCTTTGACATAACTGGATAACCGTGAAATAACGCTTCCGATATACCTGGTAGATAAACAACGACAATGGGATGAGACGTGCAATGTGCTCTATTCGCAAAAGGGCGAAAAAACATCTGCTGGTTGCAGAGCATTGTTACGGATGCTGTTAGCTGGCTGTGTCAGTGAGAAAGCAACGAGGAAAAGAGAGCCAAACGTGGTACTGACTAACTGGAAACTGGGAGCATTTCCAGGAAAATGGTACGACCCTCATACCAGCTTGGGGATGTGTTGGCAATGTTGCATTGCGTTGGAACTACAGTGACAAATACAACTGGAGGAAAGCGAGGCCTTGCAAGGACCTGGTGTGTGCTTTTATCGTATTACACGTATAATGTCTATTGTAGTTCTACTCCTCTAATGCACTACGCTCCTGCGACAACTAAACCTTGCACTGCTTTGTTAAACTTTTTCTTGAATATTTTCTCTAACCGGTAACCCTTAATTGTTACGGTTTATAGCTAAGTTTTGGTGATAAAGATTGCCATATGTCCTTGTTTTGTCTACAGCAAGCAGCAGTTCAGTTGCACAATAAACGACTCTTTGTTTGACAATGGAATTTATACATGACGTGCTGTTTGAGAAATATCCTGGGAAAGCGTAGCTCTTATTTTTTCAAAAATGAACCTAAATCGTGCATTACGGAAGCTAACGGTAAAAACTTGAAAACACACTTCCGTCTATTAACTGCAGAAATGTATAAAGCCTTGCAGTTTCATATAGAGGAGAGGCATGCAGTCACACAATATGGGTATTAAAAGACTGATCGTACAATATAAAGAGCTTTGTGTTTTTTCTGTTTGCAACTGATACGATATGACTACTGCAGTATCCGCATGTAACGGACTAGCTACGCAGGTCTCTAATGTTTCAAGATTTCAGCTGGAAAAAAAAGATCACATCGTTCCAACATGTCTTAGAGCAAGGACGTATGTCTTTTTAAAATGACGAGGTTAGAAAGCAATAGTCTTTCATCACGAACGATCTTTATTAGAGTCTCCACAACCGATTTTACGGTTGCAGCTCTTCATAACAGGTCACAATAACAAGGTCGGGATTTGCTATTCAGTATTCTACAGCAGGCAACCTTACAACGATAGCCAATAAAGGCTTGCAAAAGAATGTTCAAACTTCGGTACTCAGATTTCGAAAAGAGCGATTTAGCCAGCCAGCACGATGGCTGTTGCTACCACAGGCATCTAACATAACTCTCTCTGTAATGAGAAGTTAACTTTATCATTGAAAACGTGTTTTGCTAATTTTCTACTTATAAATGAACCGCTTAGTTCGAAAACGTTTGTAACTTTAAACTATTTTCATCTAACTTTTAATTTTTTGAAATGACATACATTTTGTCATTCTCAGTCATTTCAGTACGATCGACATGCCCCTCCTATCACTGACAACGCAAATTCCAGACTTTATCAGTAAAAGTAAAATATAATAGAGTAAATAACATAGTTGATATTTCAGTGTCAGCAAACTGCCTGTGAATGTGATAAAGTTTTGTGCTGGATCCCGGCAATTTGGGCGACATTGTTCAGCGATCACTTGGACATGCTACATTGAACTAAAAACAGTGAATTGCCACTGAAAACGAAAGTGCTTCAACTTAACTGAAACTGTTGTACTGTTCTGCTTGTAACATTTAATACTGAAAAAAAAAATTGGAAAGAATGATAATTCCAAAATGAATTTGCTCTTTCGAGTTCACTTAAACTTGTCTCTTTGCCAAAATTCCTGCCCTTTTTGTAAGTCAACGTTTGTGCCTTTGCCAAGTTTCTCATTAGTCATGAAGTGAAATAAGCTCTTTCTGTTCAGATACAGGGCTGCTTTATCCTCGCCAGAGGTTATTTTTACCGCCATGCAAACTTTAAAAATAGTTTTAAAAGTTTTAGCAATATTCACAAATTTGTCCTTATCGTCTTACCTGCATGAACTGGTGCTAATGAAACACGAGTAGGGAATTGAATAAAATCTTTTTGCCCATAATAGGAAAACGAGCAGACACTGTGCAAGCTCTTGGTTCTGGGACGTTGATCAAAGAATGTCACTGTTTCCATAGCTACACGCAGATTGCAGTGAATAACAGGCTTTTCATTGATGTATTGTACTAACAAAGAAGTTTTGATTTGCGGTATGAAGACAATGTCAATAATGTTATTATATACATCGTGTAGCCAATCGGGTTTAGTCGTTTAAATGTTAATTTCCGCAATGGGAGGAATTGATTGTCAATTTGCCGTTGTTCCTGTCTTCACTGTGAACTACAGTGTGTGTGTATTTGAAAGGGGAACGTTCTGTGAGGTACCGTTTAACATCATGGATTCATTGCGTCGTTACCCTGCATAGTGGCTGTGTAATTGGAGGCAAACCGGTGAGGTAGCTTGTGTTAAGCCTTTCGAGTCTGGTAGAGTGGCCTTGGAGCAATGGGGACTTGTTTACGGGCTCAGATAGTTAGGCCTTGTTACATGGTTGTGCATGTGGTTTGTTGAAGGCGTCTGGTAGGTCCACTACCCACTACATTGCTCGTCTTAGTCTATCCATAAACTTGCTACGAACTGCTGCCAGCAAACACGTCGTAGCAGCACATCTGCTCATTCTAGCTGTGAAGTGATCTAGAAATAAGCGTAATTTTAATATCAGTCAACCGTACAGACAACCATCATTCCTCGTGCTATTAATATTATTAACCAACTTTGATTTTGTTTTGCTTCCCATCCACTAGAACTATCCATGTGTTCAAAAGTATTAGTAAATGTCATTTGCTGTTTTGCATTTAACTGAGAACAGCTATTTAGTTTGAGCCTTCCCAAGCATTTTTGAAGAAGCAAAGATGAAAGACTCCTTTTGTGGTAATAGTGAGCTGGACAAATTTGGAAACGCACTCGAGGTCTTTATTTTCGTAATCGGCTTATTCTTGCTACGCAATTTTTGACCCCGAGTTACAAGAATCTACCTTCTCGCCTCGTTTACGTATCGCTTAGCAGTCGATATAGTTCTGATCTTGCACTAAATAGTAGCTCGTTTGTTTATTGTTTTCACTGTTAGACACAATTATTCAATTCCAGCGTTTCGGCAAAAACATATCAACGACAATAAAGAAACAGAAGGACAGGTTCAAGTTGTTTGTTGGTTCCAAAGAAAGTTCCTCTTTAAATCTGCAATTGTTAGTTCGTTTTCTTCCATTTCAAAAAAGGTCCAAAACACAGAAAAAAGAAATCAGCGGTTTTCCAGAGCTGTTCTGTCTGCGGTTTTGTTAATTGTTGTATCTGTGCACTTTTAAAAGATGTTTCTATTCAAATGACATCCGCCGACAGACCACAAATTAGCGCAGTAAATTAGTGTATGGTCTGTATATATGGGGCGAGCTGGGTCTATTTTAAAAGCTGTTTAAGAAAATGGTGTAATTTTTCCATGATGAAACGAGATTTAAGAAAAAGCACGTAAAGGAGTATACTTGGAGATATTGGACTTCGAATTACAGATTATGAATTTTTAATAAAAGAAAATATCTCGTTCTCGGCCAACAAAAGAATAGGAAATAGGATAACCTTGTTTTTTGAAACATGGATATGGATCGCCGTTTGCGAAGGTCTCTGTGTCAGCTATCAGTTTTCCAGTTAAAAAAAAACATTTTAGCAAACAATAACACAGAACTCTTTGTAAAATTTTAGTATCATCCAAAGCCGCTTTTTCCTTTATCCAGTGTTCAATGAAAGTTAACAACGTTTAATAATAAGTCACTCTGGTGCATTATAAACTCGCAAGATTCACCAACTTTAGGGTACTTGGGTTAATTTTGCGATGGTTGTGCATTTCTCTACAATGAGAAATAACGGCAAGTGTTACAAATCAGTTAACAAATTGATTTCACAGTAACAAATACTAAGCTTCTAACTTTTCAAAGATCTTCAGTAACGACGATAATATCAACAACTACAACAATAATAACAACAGTAAGAACAACAACAACAACAACAACAATAACAATGTAATAATAGCATTTTTGGAACTTTGTTAACAAATGTCAATGCTCTTACAACAACGAAACATACCAAGTTACACACTTCAAGCATAGGAATCGACTTAACTCCGAGGTTCTCTCATATTTTGGTAAAAGCCCGCAGGGGGATACGATTAGTAAAACTTTAACTTTACACACGGTTATATATTGATTTTCAATCAACATTGCGAAGGTGATCACCTGATTATCTCTTGGAGACCAGTAGAACTTTCTAGATCTATTGAAGCTCCGACTGAACACTGATAAAATTTCAAGCATTTTATACCTCTAACCATTGAAATATAGTCGTTGATGGTGTTTTACTACACTTGTTTTACTAAGATAATTTTGCCAAGGTTCGGTCGTTTTTAAATTTTCGCAAAATTAGCCTCAAGTTGTCCTTTACATATTGTACATAAAATAGGTATAACTGTTCTGGTTGAAATATCGGGTTCTTATGGACATGAGGCAGAGCTTAATCCGTCTGAAATTTCTCTTACTATGCATGCTTTTGAAGAACCTTTTTTGGCCTATTTATTGATTTAAACTTTAGAATTATAAAAAAAAAAAGTTTTTTTTTACTTTCATCTATTTGACATGCACAGATAACCGTAGCCATAGGGGTACATGTACAATGGATCTAGATATTAAATGATCTGCCTCTCGATGTCCTTGTTTCACGCGTCTCATTACTGCATAGGCTTCAGCTCGAAATGTTTGAATATTGGCATCCGTTAGACAACTTTATAGAGTAAATCAGAATTTTCGTTCTTCGTTCAGATATAAAGACGCGTTTAGTCTTTAGATTATCCCAGTGGACTATCCACCACTTACTCAACTTTCTTTTCGTGACCTTTCATTTCGAACTGAACCAAAACCTAGAAGCGTCCACGAATATATCTAATATTTGTCAATACAGCCTCCAGTCGGGGTAATTAGCGGGCTAATATGCCTGGACCGCCGGGCGATGTATGCATAGTGTTCTTTTTTCCAACAAAACTGCAAAAAGCAATATCCTGCGAAATACATTCCGAATGCTTTTTTTTCGTAACTGCTAGTGACAAGTCGTTTTCAAACAAGCTTCGGATATGCAAGTTATAATATTTTTTTTTATAAACCTGAGAATACTTTCATCTGTTGTAAAGCTAAACCAGATCATTCATAGACCGTGCTGAGACATTCGATCAGAGAAAACAGGTTTCGTTGACAGTTTGCCCGGGGGATGGTTTTGTTTTCGTCTCATAATTACACATGCACAGTGTTCATTTTTCTGCAGTGTTGAGCCACTATCGCGACAGAACAATTACGTGAAATAGCACGAACGCATCTCAATTGCTATAAGATATACATAGCACAAACTACATTACCTTCCAGTTTAAATTTACGAAATTAAACGAATCTACTTACCAAACTAATTGGTATCTCGATGTGTAGTTTTCTGACATTTTTAAAGATAGTGTGCAATTCTTGTTCAGCTACAAGATAAATGTTATTACACGAATGTGACAGAAAACAGTATTGGCTTTCTTCAACTATTCTTTTAGTTTGCAATGAAATAAGTTTAGGTTCGACTGTGTTGTTTATTGTGCTGCAAAGGCTATGGCTATGTTAACTCCACCTTAGCAAACCTTTTCTTCAAACACTTTTTTAAATCTAAAATTTAGAGTAAGAGTGTCTAGTCCTATATTGTACTAATATAGTAATTTGCAGAAAACATACCCTTCGTGTTTGCAGCTTTTGCAGATAATGCTTTCTGGATCTCGACTAAAC
>JAOEJI010801808.1:0-14066 GCA_025448255.1 Umimayanthus chanpuru
CAAGGGACCGCGGAACATAACTCTAAAACTATTCTTGTTATTGAAATGACATTTTGTAGGGTAGTAGAGAATCATAAACTAATTAATTTGGTGTAATTTAATTGGCAAATGACGTTATCATTACGTCATAATGACGTCATAACCGTCGAAAGTTTGGATTTTTACGAAATCTTGCCGATCAAAATAAGAAAAGTTTAGAGACGTTTCAGACTTCATAAAACGACAAATAAATGATACAAATTAAAAAGAAAACTTTACTCTTAATACAAATAATAGTATTTAAAGAATTTGAGTTGTACATAGCGTGTTTCGCCAGTCAGAGTTTAATGTTCAAACCTCAAGTTAGCTCTTCAACTATAACGTTATTATTTTACTCAAATCCCATGCATTCAAGAGTATTAGTGTTACTAAATCCATTTTAGTTCTGTTTTCAACGTTTAAAACGCGCATCGACCAGAAAAAGCTTTTAATTTTGACACAGTGTAAAATACTTAGCCGCCATCTTGGATTTCAAAAAAGGTGTAACGCAATAACTATTGCGTCACAGATCACGTGAAAAGTTAATCTTTTAAGAGAAAATATCGATTTCTTGACTTTGAGACAAAAATTAGCATTAGTTTTGAAGAACTTGTTAATTAAAAGAAAAAAATATCAAAAAAGTCAAAATTTGACTAAACATGGCGTCGAATATCTGGTTGCCATGGCAACAACTTATACTATTGACAAAAAAATGTTTCCGGAATCTTGTTCTCCAATAAATGTTAGTAAAAGTGGCAAAGTTTCTTAGGTATTGCTTAAATAGCAAGGAAGTTGAAATCAGCGCTGGCACTCCCCCCCCCCTGGCCGGATAGGGTTAAAAATGTTCACTGTATCGGCTTAAAGCCTACACGGTGAAAAATAAGACATTTCATAATCATGTCCTAATTCTAAACTATCTAAAACTTTACTTAAATTTGGATATTGTAGGAAATTGTTTGTATCAGATTCTTAACTTGGTATCATTTTTAAAGGTTTATCCAGGATTTAGAAATGCTTTGACATATGGAGCTTTCATTGGAACAAGAACTTAGTTCCCCACCTGCAACTTTTTCAATATATAATTAAATTCGAATATATTTGTTGAATTCAGTAGCATGTTTGTGTTTTGAATTCCTGGGAGAGCTATTATCAATTAAATATCTAGTTTTAAAAGCGTTTTCAATTCAGTTAGTCTGGCATGTGGCTTGGTAAACGATCGCTCCCGTTGTGCATTATTTCTCGAGAGTGCAAAGCAATAGTATTATATATAAACACACACATTACTACAGTTAGTCCCAAAAAAAGTGGTCAAAGAGTGTATATAGCTGGATCCGAGCGTAGAAAAAGGTGTCCACTAAAAAGCTGAAAATCGAAAAAAAAAGTTAAAATGATCGGTGCTGCTCCAGGCGGGTGGCTTTTGAAGATAGAATTTTAAAGAAGAGCCGATTACTGTTTTATTCTTCTGTCTCTAATTTGTGACAGATTTGTTGTCGCTAAGATAATTGACAATCAAACAGTTTAGTGTTGTTTTGAAAACAACTTCTATCCCAATTAAACCTCACAATTTACCCTATTTTATTTCGCTGGAAAAAATCAACTGGTATATTTTGTTTCTTGAAGTTCTTTTGTGATACTAGCAAGTAAACTTAAAGAGGTTTGGCTATTCTCTTTTTATTTAATGCCGCTGATCAGATAGTTTCTTCAGTTGCGAAACATCGGGTGAACGACAATGTTTAATAATGTCTGCGTTTCTTGCAGATTTCGTTGTCTTGCACTCCAAAATACTACGACTGGAAAATGATTTTACTCCGATAGCTTTATCAAATAATGTTGAATACACATCAACTAACTGTATTTGACCAGTCGCAAAGTTTGAGAACAATTTTCTGCTGATATTAATTCGGAGCAGAATTGATGGGGCTTTTAGCACAATGAAAGGCCTGAACCCAAGTGAGTCAACGTTTGTGGTTGGTTGATCGTTCGGGTTTTTGTAGTCCTGAGAAGGACTGTTGTGGTTTTGATGTGTGGGACTCATCTTCAGGATCAATGTTAGGTCGTTGATGCGATGTTATTATGGCGTTAGCTTAAGGCGGTAATCGTGTTTAATCAATGGCTGTAATTACGTGGCGATAGTCAGCATAATGACTATTTAGAATCAGGTTTTGAAAAGACAGAGGAAATGAATCAGGACCACAGTGCACCTGCTTCTCCTTCTCTGAGCTGCACTGAGGAGTCCACAAAGGACGAAACAGTACTGTCTGGAGACTGAGTATATACTCAATATATACAGCTGTTTGCATGAATTCTGAACATCAACTCATTAATTTTGAACCTTAACTCAAGAAAAGTATATATCATTATATCATTATACACGTATCCTCACTGCATATTTCATATAAATTGTTATCCCATAAGTTCGTAGTCTACATTACAAAACATTCAGTTCCGTGACAAAGCCCACAAACAACACTCGGATATGATTAATTAATTATATATATTTTCTGCGGGGTTCGAAAATTTAGCAAACAGCTGTATATAGTATATGGTTTGGTCTCCTAGCTTTTTCTATATATATATGAATAATGCACAAAACTCAAACAAAACAATCAGATTTTGACTCAAAACTTTTCAAGGTAAAACAATATTTTTGAAGTAATTTATTTGAGACTTTCTCTTTGAAGCTGGACCGACAACTAACACATCTATCAAGTGATTCAAGTCGTTTGCAATTGTTTGTTTTATACGAGTTAGATTTTAGTTTTTATTTACTATTCTCTCATACCAGTTTTCACAACAAAGCAAAATTTAAAAACTAACATCGAAGCAATTCAAAGTTATTAGGACCTGAGCAAATGTTTGGTAAATTCGCAGGAAAAAGCAAAGACAAAGGCGCCGGTTCACTACAACTGACCTCGATAACAGCAGCCATCTTTCGATTCTTGAGAAACGAGCCAAAAATGACAAAAATAATCCTGTTACTCTTCCGTCTTCTTGGATAATACAAGTAAAAACCAATCACAGCCTCAGCAAAAGTATTTTTCATCCATAAAAGTTGAAATGGTGTTGTTTTGACCCGGATTGTTCACTTGCAAGCTGATATTAAACCTTTCGCGGTTTTCAAGACTTTGTCTTTTGCATGACGTCAATCATGTTCTCTATCAAGATTTAGAAAATATATACAGCTGTTTGCAAAAATTTTGCACCACCAAATATTTAACAATTATTCTACGAGACGCACTGAATATCAGCTGATAAATAACAGATGAACGCGAAGCGCGAATCTGTTATAGTTAGCTAAGATTCAGAAGGTCGAGGTGTTATGGGAAATAAGGAACTCTACTGGGAAATATTTCGCTTTGTCCAAAGTTAACAGAAACTTCACCCGGTTCGGATTTACTTTCAAAAAGATATGTTTAGCTATAAACTGGTTTGCCTTTATTATTGAATACACGTGTGCATGCAATTTCTACCATTGTCAATAAATTATTACGGTGTGTGAAAATAAACACAGGTTATAAAGTTTAGCTAATCGGTTAAAGCCTTGAAGGTTTTCAATTTTTAGGCTACACATACAGCCTTCATCAGAAATGATATAACGGTGATAAAATCTACAAGACGAAGTAGTTCACATGAATTCATGGATTTGTATCCCAGTTCGTTTCCTCTTCTTACGGGATTTTTTACACTATTGGTCAATCCAGAGGTTTAGTTGCTCTTCTTTCACTGTATTCTACGCTTGTTCGAGTGTTTCACTGTATTAGACATCAATTGAAATGTCTTATATTCCTGACCCTCGGAAAAGTAGTCGAGTTTAAAATTTGATATTATGGCAGGATACACCACGTTTTGGTAGTGGATAACTTAAAGTATACATTAAACTCATTCGGCTACTTAAAAACCGGAACATTTGCCAACTCGTAAATGCGAATATTTAGACTTCTTGCTCTTAAAAAGACACGAAGATGCACGTTGCAAGTTCTTGATCCTCCATTTGAAATCTCCCGCGTGCTCTGCAAATGTGTTTGAACACCCCTACACCCAGAAATATATATCACTATATCAGTCTTTGCCGACTACCGCCTTGTAATTACAGTCATTGACTAAAGACAACTACCACCCCACGTTTGAACGTTCTAAATACGAACCGCATGACCGACTTAACATTGACCCTGAAGATGACTTCCACACAGGTTGACAAAACGTCAGTCACAACCCACAACAGTCCTTCTTAGGACTACATCAACCCAGACGATTAATCAACCACAAACATTAAGAATTCAGTGTTGTCCATCTAGTTCGAAAGCAGCTTTAATCCTAATCTCCTGTCACTCTGCCTTATCATGTCGCTGAAACAATCAATTTGCAGTCATCTTTTGTGATATTAATAAAAAAAAGTTAAGGAGGTTTGGTTTTATCTTTTATTTAAAGCCGCTGGTAGTCTTTTAAGTTGCAAATCATTTGGACGGCATATTCTTATTATTTTTAATTTTTTGTGCAGTTTTCGTTGTTTTGCATTCTAATAAAGCAAACTACGATTGGAAAATGCTCTTAATCCGGCAGCCGTAAAAAACAGTGTGGAACCCAGTTTTTCTTACTTTTCATTCAATAATGCTTAAATCTTTTTTACCTTATTCTACGTTTATATGTTCTTAATAAAAAAGCTTTATCTTTTGATTTGTCTTTTTTCTTCTTGAGAATTACATAACAATTAAGGAACTTTCCTCAGTATAAAAGCTCCTTGTCCAAATATTACTTGCATACAGAACCTAATGAAGACCTATTAATGGTCCAAAACGTTTGTTTTCAAACATAAAGTTTCCCAACATTTGTTGTCATTTTATTTACAATCTTCAGTTTTTTTCTAACTAACGTTTTCGATTGCAAATGTCTGTGTCAGTGTAAAAGCAATCTTCTCTCAACGGTAGTACTGAGCTCGAAATACAAACAGTGGAAGAGTAAGAAGATAATGGTAACAAGCAAATCAAAATAGTCTCATTAAAACTTTATTTCTATAGTAAGCAAGTATATTGAAGACTGCATTCTGAAGACCTTTAAAAACGGTTGTATTCAGAAATAGGTTTTGAAAATACATACGAGTTGGATGACCACCTCAGCGCACCTGCTCTACCTAAATACTAGTTACGCAATGCCTTCGAGTGGGATACCGTGGAATATGCCACGCGTCACTTGTATTTTCCGCATACACACGAGCCTTTAGGCGAGTGTGTATACGAAGAAAATACAAGTGACAAGTGACAAGTGGCATGATCCAGGGTATCCCACGAGAAAGCATTGCATAACTACTTTATCCCATGTCTAAACTCGGAAAACTTACGGAAATTTTCGGAAACTTCGAAAACGCTTCAAACCTGTTTTTCGAGAAGCTTAAATTAAACGATTTTGGCAATTTTGGAAATTTTTTTGGAAAACTTCAGAAATGGTCCAAAATGGTTTTAAAATTTTCGGAAAAGCTTCGGAAATCTTCGGAAACGGTTCAAAAGTGTTTTTCAGATGTTTTAATGAATTTTTTAAATTTTCGGAAAATCTTCGGAAATCGTCGAAAGTGTTCGGAAATCTTCGGAAATTTTCGGAAAACTTCGGAACTGTTCAAAAGTGCTTTTCAGATGTTTTTATGATTTCTTAAAATTTTCGGAAAATTTTCGGAAATCTTTGGAAATGTTCGAAAATCATTGGAAAATTTCCGGATGTGATCGGAAATGTTCGTAATGGTTCGCTGGAGTTGAAAAGTTTCGGAGCTGATTTTTGAGAAGTCCTCAAAAGGACCCCAGTAAACTGTTGCGCGCAAGTAATGACGGGAAAGTAGAGTGGAATACTACCCGTTGCATATTACCCGTTGCATACCGCAGGATATGCAACGGTAATCCTGGCCTCTGATTGGACGTATTTTTCAAGGCATGAGATAAATGTCGATATAACACGAGTTTTTCCATTTTTCATTTTTAGGCACGTTAAGAGGAGTTTCACAGTTTCACACAACTTTAGTTCTGAGAGAAGATATCAAGAAATTAAAGCCTATAAGGTGTAATGATATATATTTATAAAAGAAAACCACAGAAAATAGGTATTGTTTTAACATTTCTTTGTTCCATTCAAAATGTGATATATGGGAATGAGTCCGGTCAAACTGGTTATTGGCAACAGTGAAAAAGAACTGTTTTCAATATCTTTGTTCCATTTGAAATTAAAATATGATAATCGGCTATTGGTAGCACTTATTGTCAATGTGTGACAAAGCATAATAGCAGGCAATTAGAACAATTAGGGAGGTAATAAACACTTACCAATGTCTAACTATCGTTTTCAACACATTTCAATGTATAATGAACATTGGCTAAATAATAAACTTTGTTTAAAATATTTAAATGTTGCTTGAAAACATTAAGGGCTGATTATTAAAACAAAGACTAAATCATAACACAGGTTTATGTTTTGTTCAAAGGTATTGCTAACAATAGATAGACCCCGACTAAAATTTAGAACTCGTTTTAATAATCGGCCCTAAGTGTTTTGCTGCAATTTTTGAACAGCTTGATGTCCCGACAGGGTGATTGGCACGTCAACTTATCATATGGCACAACAGGTGTAATTGTTATTATCGTTGTGGAGTTTGAGTAAATATAGGAAACGACTTCCATTATTTAACCAATTTAATGGGGAAAATTATTTTAGACACTTTACATGAGTTTACAAATCTATTTTTTGTTGACTATAACTCGAGACAGAATTGATGAAGCTTTAATTGTTGACAAATTAAAAATTTCAGTGCTGACCATGAAAATTTAAGGAGCTTCAATCTCTTGTCAATTGATTGCTAAGCAATTTACTATCAACATCATCATCATTCGACTGCCCGTCGAGACTGATGCCCCTTGTGTTTCGCCACACTGGGTCATATCTTATATATAACACACCGTAGAAAACAAAGCAGCTGGTTTAACTTCGGTTTTGAATGCCAAAGCTGGAAGGCAACAAAATGTTCTACATTTTGTTTCTTACAGTCTTCTTCTGTGATATTAGTAAGTAAACATTGTGTTTTCTTTCATATTTAACAGAGCTCACCGCTAGTATTATTAACTAGCAAAATACTTGAACAGCTTTTTTTGTTCTTTGTATATTATTGAGCAATTTTTGTCATTTAAGTATTCCTTGATTACCAAGAAATTGGAAAATTCTCTAACTCTGGCAACTTTAACAAATAGTGTAGAATTCATTTTTTGTTAGTTTGTAATTTTAAAATGTTTAAAACATTTCAGTTTGCGTTCATCTACAGTACCATTTGGCTATTAACTTTCAGTCATTATATCTTATTTTTGCACTTCTTGTAACTGCGATACGATCAGTAGTTCGACGATGATATCTCAATCCCGAGAAACTACTTTTCTGTTTGAACACTTAAACTTCATTTTCTTCTCGTTTTGTCGAATCACAGTGTTTTACTGTCTGTCTGGATTTAAAATACACCAGAGATGTGCTTGTAAAGGCAAAATTATAGTATTCAGATATTTGCGGCCAGAGTATTGGCATTGATCACGTGGCACATTTACCCCGTTTGAGGTTGGGGGCGGTTGTGGTGCAAATATAATTGCTTAGTCAGTTATGCAAGGTTTTTCTTAATTATTTATCAAAAATCGCTTGATAAGATTGGTTTTTTTTTCTTTTTCCGCATTTCAATGTTTTTTTTTTTTTTATCTTATGCATTGACAATGCCAGGTTTAAAGTGTTGATTCAGTTTAGAGACTTTTTGCTCAATTTCTAGACCCACATATTATGTTTCGAAACGCTTTTGTTGTCTGTCGTTTAATAGATAGAGTCTTGTATTTCTCTTTCCACACTATTTTGAATACGTTCAGAAAACTGATTTTCAACAGAGAAGACAAATTTATAAATACCTGGATTAAATATGAGACGATTTTTGTTAGAAAAACAATACCAACGTAACTTTCACTTTTCAAAATTACTTACTTCAACGAGCAATAAGTGATGATTTTACCGTCAGAGGTACAAAAAGCATGTCGCTGTAGTTCAATTTCTACTCAAAATGTATTCAATGGGTGAATTTGCGTATTCGAGAAGGTTAACACCGTTCTTTGACGAGAGATCTCTGACAAAACATTAAAATTGCATCAATTTATGAAACCGAAACCATATTTTGAACTGTTTCTCGAAGTAAATAGTTTTTAGAAATGCAGGGTATCAAGCCTCAACTAAAAATGAACAAAATATGAAATAGGAAAAAATGCTCCATAAATTGAAAAAGTCGAAGCCTCTCTGCACCCCTATAACTATCCCAATCCGCAGTGAAATGAGTGTTAAAGAGGAACAGATAAGTTGGCAACGTGAAAAGGTGTTAGTTCTTTGAATGACAGTATCAATTAATTCCAAATACGTGGTCCAAAAAATTCCTCGTTGAATTTTTGAAATGGTGTATACTATGGCTGGATTAAGTGTGTCTCATTTATTGATATTGAAATCTAACTAAAAAACCACTTTTACTTTAATCTGCACTAAATGTGATGGTCTTTCTTCAAAAGGCATTTGGGATTTTTGGTAAGCAAAATCAAAGTTGATCTTTTTCACTTTAAAGCGATTCATGCAGGCCTTCTATATGATTTCAATTATCCTTGCTTTTACCATATGTGCGATTTTTTATTGTTTATGGACCAATTCAGTCTTCAGACACATTGAAGGTTCTCTGGACTTCGCTTAGTCTAAAATTTGAGGATCTCTTCAATTCTCAAATTTATGGTTGGTTGTTGATTCTAGAATTCGCCTATTCAAAAAAAAAAAAAAACCAAGCAAGATATATCAATACAAGTTCAACTTGCACGTGACCACCTAGCTATACGTACATGTTGTTTGTTTCTGCAGTTACTGTTGTTGTATTTATCTTTAGTGAAAACGACGTGTTGTCTTCTGTATAACTCAAATATATTTTGTTCGCTTGTAATAGCTGTCTTTAAACATTAGATTAACATCTTTCTACAGTCACAACTGTTTCAGAAATGAGTTACCATGTCACCTTGAAAAGAAGAGATTTCCAAACTGTATCAGGCAAATCATCAAACATATTATCACTACCACAAGGGGTTCAAGTGATGTTGACGGTAAGCTGTAGATACATGACAATGAGATATCACTAAATAATTAAAGAAGAGGGTGGTGAAATTTTCCAAACTATAACATATAACTATATTCAACTTTTCATTTTTGTCAAGCGTGAAAAATCCACTATCTGCTCGATTATCTTGACCAACAGTTATCAGTGGCTGTTTTAATTGGTCATGAGCCAAATTTAAACTTTCCAACAATAAAGTTAGGAAATTTTTGACAGAAACATTGACACAATATTGAAAAAAGAAATAGAAATGAAAGCAAATAGAATTTATATATAAAAGGATCAGCAATAAATTCAACAAAACTTTTCAGACGCAAGAAGAGGTTTTTCTTAATAGCTACAGTACCTCGAACGATCTATTTTTGCCATCATGTTGTGATTTTTGAGATAACAGAAATGCTGTTTTTCCCGCCGCTCAAAACCGAATATGGAGCAAAAAAAATATTTGGAATGTTAACCCTATCTAACCTGGGGGGGGGGGGGGATTCTGACCCTCCTAAGGGTTTTTTAGAATAACTTTTGAACGGTTGGGACTCTAGAGCCACATTTTCACGACTTTTCCTAGAATTTTATGGGGAACCTTTTGATGTACATTTCACAGTTCCTTAATGTACGCTGTTACCATGGTAACCATGAAATCAAAGGTGACTTTTTCAGTTTTGAATATTTTCATTTATTGATCATTCCAAACAATCTAATGTGAATTTTCAAACTCAAATTACTTAAGAAAAACTGCAGACAAGTCCTTTATAATAATAAGAAACAAATTATGAGATAATTCGAGAAGCGGTGCATTATGGGTGATTTATAGTTATTTTTGGAATTTTACATAGTGTCGGTGTTTTGCATAACATGTTCACCATCTCTTGGGAGATAAGAGTGTAGGCAGTGAGTATTTTATACCCTAACTTTGAATTGGTTTCATTCACTAACAACGTAGTTTAAAGGGTTTTAAGCTGGTTGCTATGGCAACGAACACCTTAATTCGCATATTTTGGAGTTTAAAAAGTGTTTTACAAGGTATTTTATGTCAAAAACAATGGATTATGTTTGTGGTACGAAGGATCTTTCAAAACTAATACAAAATTTCAAATTTGTACACTGTTGCCATGTCAACAGGACTTGAAAGGACAAAACAGCTAAAATGATTGCTTTTATAATGTTTTGGAACATACTTCTTGAAAGAGAAGTGTTCTCATCAAATTTATAGTGTGTTTTGGTAAAATGATTACCAAACTGGGAAATAACCAGAAATAGCCAATTTGTGACGTCATTTCTACGTCATTCTGCATTTCAGTAACAGTTTGCAACACCGTAAAGCCAGTTTGTACCTCCATTAGCAAGATAAAAACAATTCTATTGGTTTGACTTGTAAATATTTTCTACTGTCTCAATTACTGAAAAATCATTCCAGGTTGAGAGTGCTCAAAAAAGCCCAGGCTAGATAGGGTTAAATGCTTTTACTGATTTGAAAGAAAACACAAAAGCCTATTCTTCGCAAACATATTGTTTAAGGGTTAAGCATGGAACAGGCATTAATTATTCAAGATTGTTTGAGAGAGACCAATTTCATGACAGCTGTCTATCAAGGTGACTCTGCATGCATGTGGTGTAAGGAGAGAAGTGACAAATGTGACTTTTTATGTATGAAGAACAATGTGAAATGTCACCACAGTTTGAGAAAGTATACTTAACTGGGTAAATGTCAAAAATACCCTACAACTGACGGTGGGAAAGTAACACTTATTTCAGATTTTAATGGACGTTGTAGAGGTTTGCAAAAAAGATAATATTTTTACTTTTTTGTATGAATATAAATGATGGGACTACAGTTTTTGCTGTTGCTAGATTTAAAAAAAACAAAGAATTGCTCGATACAAATACTGATTCTTTAAGTTTCCCACGTAAAACAGTTTTGAACTGAAGCCCCCTCTACCCCACTCCCTCCTTATAGACGTTGGTGTTTCTTCAAACAGTCTAAACCTTTAAGGTGGTCCACTACAACTGAAAATGACTGAAAAAAGAAATTATTTTAAGATATTGGGGGGGGGGGGTTGGCTAAAAACAAAGCTGTTTTGTCTATTTAAATAACAATATTTGATGCTACAAATGACATGCATATATGAAGTAAGTATGTAAGTGGTGACGTGTCTCCCTCACCACTCGTTAGCATTTATCGTTCGGCGGGAAGCCACTACTTGAATCGGGGTGGACTATTTTGCCTGCACCAGAGCGCGTCATTAAGGGTGAGGACGGTTTAATCCTGCAAATTCTCGAAGAACTGAGACTTTGTGCTGCAAATTTACTCAAACTGGTCCAATGATGTCTCCCAAAGGCTCATTCGAGGCAGGTAAATTTCCAGTGGGGCAAATGGCAAAGAGGTCTGGCTCAATCAGGCTACTATCGTCATATTTCAGAGTCTGGAGTTAATCTAAAAGTAAAAAAAATCGAGCTTTGTGGAGATTGCATACCTGTTTTGAGTCTTTCATATAATACTATTTCTGGCCAAACCCCTTGTTAAAATTTCTCAAAATTTCCCATCATACACCAGGGTTGTCTGTGTCAAAAGCTTGTTGAGTGAGGTGTGCTGTAGAAATTAAACACTCCCGCTCGTGTATGGCGCTTTCTTCGAAATAAATGCAACTCTCTAAAAGTGAAAGGGATGTTCTAAAGTACTGGGAGGCTGGATTGTGCAAATTTTACTGGACATGTTTTGAAGGTAACTTTTCATTCCTTTGTTATTGTTATTTGGTGCTAAACAAGATATCTGTTGAAGTCTATCTTAAATTGAAATTATTTCTGGTGTGGATAATATTTGTTTTTTGATGATCTGTGATGCAAAGATTACTTTGTTGGCATTATCCTTGTGAGCTAGTTGAGAAATGTATCATTTGAGGTATCTTTATAACAGCCACTGTAATTTTGCACCCTTGAATACAGAAAAGGCTCGAATTACAAACACGATGTAGCCTCTGCGTTAGTTAATCACTCGCTTGATTTTGCACTTTTGCAATTTTTGTACACTGGTTTAGGGGGTAAACCTAAAATATTGCCAAATATATTGATCTTCTTGGAGCTGTAAGCTAAACTTTATCCTTAAGGAGGGCCAGATTTTGCCTTTTCTACTTTCAAAAATTCATTAAAATTTAGATAAACAAATTAAATGCACACTTTGAGGTTTACCCCCTAGCCCTGATCATTGAAAAAATTTTAAGCCATGTCAGGTTAAATTGAATTTTAATATATGTGACTTATTAGGTTTGCAAAATGGGTAGTTAAATGGCAGAAAAAATAGCCTATCCTGTTGCCATGGTAACCAAAATTCAATTATGTGATCTTGTTTGTCTACTTATATCACAAGATGTTTTTTAAGAACGATTTGTTGTCAAAAATGTGGATTTTACATTTTTTTGTTTTAGTTGTAGTGGAGCCTCTTAAGGGTTAAAAATGATCCAAAATGAAAAAAAAGTGTCACACGCATTCAGTTCAAAAACAAAAATCGGAAGAAATTAAAACGTTGTAACTGCAGAATTTATAAAAGACATAAGCAGACGGAGTAATTAAAAGTTTCAATTTTGAGACAAAATAATATCATTGTACTTGAAGGTTAACGTATCATTTAGTGGAGGAGACTGGCTCTACATTTACGATGGGAATCAAACGACTGGAAGCCCGAAGATATGGAGATTAAATGCAGAGAACGTTGGAAACAATGTTTACCTTTTTCCAACGAGAGAAAAACTATTGATGGAGTTTCAAATTTCTGACAAGAGTTCAATCACAGTATCCATCACAGACAACATTCCTCGTACGTATCACAAATATTTTGTATGAATAACTTAGCTAGTGATATAACAAAGGCTCACAATATAGTGTTGTATACGTGTAGTTCACTAACTGAATGAGTAGCCGGGATTAGTAGAAAGTTGTACGTCATTTTCTTGCTGCAGACAAAGAGCAATCGAACGGAACATTAGAAAAAAAATACAAAGAATGTCAAAGTTAGCACATCATTGTAGTTGCGCTGAGTTTTCAAAGGCCAATTTAAGGGAGGGGCCAATAGGGCCCTTTTATTGGCAGTTTTGGAAGCATTTTATAAGTAGGAGTACCTTTTGGAGAACAAGTGCTTTTTTCGTCCCCCACTGTACTCTTTTTCAGAATTAGGGGTTCAGGCCCACCTTTCCGAATCTGATTTCTGGACCAGACCGACTTTTCTCCAGAGTTCATGTGTTTATCTTTTATTATTTCAGTGTTATGCAAGAAACCTTGTCTTTGTTCGCCGATTATTTTATCCTCGAACGGAAGGACAGACCTGTTTGTTAAGGCAGAGTGCACTTTCGCCAACATTCCGGATGCATTTGGGTTTAACCCTCAAGTCGGCAAATTGTAAGTAACTGGATATTACACATTTACGTCATGTCTAATATTAATATTAATAATGAAATGCATCTACTAAACTTGTGGTCTTTATTCATGGGTGACAACTCACTATCCCACAACACTTTGCGACTTTGCAAAAACGCCTCTAGCATTTTTTTTTCTGCAAAAGATGAAAGACAATAGCTAAACCTTGTAAAACCCCACAAGGCAAGCAAAAATGAGTTATCTAATAGCAAACATCTGACTGCCTCCCCATCACCACAAAAAAATGATAATGCCTGGTCAAAAAGGTGATAAACAGGATAAATCGCTCCTATTTACCGATATACGTTTTTGTGTTGTTTGTCTAATTAGGTTTCAATTTGAGTGACGGAAACAAACGTAATGCTTCATTAATAATAACATTAATAATAATAATAACAATAATAGTAATAATAATAATGACAATAATAAAAATATGTCTTTAATGTCATTCGTTAAAAAATACTTAATCCTATTCGGCCTGGGTGGGGCAGGGAGGGGGGGGGGTGGG
>JAOEJI010802919.1:0-14062 GCA_025448255.1 Umimayanthus chanpuru
AGACAGACAGACAGACAGACAGACAGACAGACAGATCAATCGATAGTGGAGGTGACTTGACCAAAGCCAGTGAGCGGCGAAGCGCTTGGTACACAACAAAGGAGCTATTTAACAATTATTTCGCAAAGTAGAGGTGACTAGTTAACAATTGTTCTCCGAAGTGGAGGTGTCCGGTCACGGTGATTCGCCGAGCAGCCAATAAAATTAGGTGAATGCCTTTCGTTACACACCAACACCGAGAGGATAAGTATTTACCAAACCAGTGAAACATGCAAGACTGCAAAATTCTGTTTAATTTGCAAACTTAAACAAAAGAAAGAAGATATGTTATCTTCAAATTCGAGGTATAAACGTCACTCTGACGCACGGCAGTAAACCAGTAAACAAATCACTTTCTTCGTTCGAGCGTTTTATATTGTTTGTGAGCTGTTGCACTGAAGCGAAAACAAGAAAAAAAACTATACTGTTCAAAGCAGCAAGAGAAGCTTTAATTATTTTATGTTTTGCAATCGCAAGTTGCCCCGTTCACTGCAGCAATTTTAGCATTCGAAACAGCCGCGAAGTCTTGTGTAACGCATGAACGGTCGGAGGTGATTAGCTAACGATGGTACTGTATATTACTGGCACCGACACTGAGGTGAGGGGGGGAGGAGAAGGGTTAGCTATACAACCAGTGAATAGAAGCAAAGAAATCGTGTTTTTGGAACTTTTTAAGTGGTTTTAAAGGAAGTTCTTGTTTCAGACTTGAAAAATCTTATTGTATTATTATGATGTAACAATTTAATTAATTATAAATAGATGCGCGTCCGCACGCTAATCAATTTAAATCAGCGTTATGTCTACAAATGGCAAAACAGTTCAAGCACTGAGTCATTACTTACAAAAAGAAGTACACAAAAGACTATGGGACTTTCACTTTTGGTTGAAGAGAAACACAGAAAATTACCTTTAGTACCGAGTTGGTACGTATTTGTCTGTGCTCACTCATGCGAGCTAGGATGGTGTAGAACATTCCAAGTTCAAATAGCCAATCAGATAGCGTGAAAAGCATTACTGGCTGGTTTGGAATATACTATCACAAGATATAGAGCAGGGGCCAGGTTGTACCCACTCCCCCCCCTTTCATCTGCAATTTTACAATCATTTTATAAGAAAAATGCATGTACTGGAGGATAGATATTCTTTCCCCGACCCCCTCTTTCCGGAGTATTGGTTTGGGGTTCTCCCTTTCCAAATTTCCTGATTGCGCTTTACGAAAAGTGCTACTTCATTAACATGGCATAAGCTTATAATCGGATATTCGCCAACTCACGAATCCGGCGAAGTGGATGTCTGTCTCTAAGGCAGAGGGGAATACTTACATTAGAATGTACCAAACCAGTGAATAAACTGTAAAACGTTGTTTTGCAAAGATAACAAAGCAACAAACTCTTCTATAAAACTCTTGCAAACACGTAAAAGTTAATTAAAACTCTTCTGTCTCTCTACAGTTTTCTTTTTCAGACTGTTATTTTCTCCCGTGTTATGCATGAATGACTGGAGGTGACTAGCTCTGGATAATCCGAGTCTGAGTAGCGAATCAGAGCGCACAAAAAGTGCTATTCATTGGCTTGGTAAATACTAAAACATAACATTACCTTTACTGTTTTGCTTCAGCACCACGTTAAAGTGGGGCTCTTGTCTCTTGTCATGAACGTTCAGCATCTGTGTTGAGTTCGAAGTGCTCGCTTGAAGTGTTGTTGGTTGATGTGTTTCGTCTTGGCTCTGCTGCATCTGTGATCCTTGGAGATCGGCTTTTTCCTGCTCAAGTTCAGCGCTATTTTGCTGTAGCTGCAAGAGCAGTTGTCTTTGTTGGTTGATAATCAACTGCTTTCCTTGTTCCTGCAAAGTTTAATGTAAAAGCATTGCTAAATACGACTGAAATTGTTATGAAATAGCACAACATATCCGACTTTTTCTGCTATGCTGTGATCAAACTGCTTCACAACAGAGTCCTCCAGTATCATGGGAAACAGCAAAACATCTCGTATATTTCCGAGTATTTGCAAATTCAACGCAGAATTCGCGGTCATATTTTGTCTAACGAAAAAATTAGCAAATAATGTTGATTTTTATACGCTTTCTTCGATGATAGTTGTTTGTCCACCCAAAAAGGTTTACATCAGTGCTAAGGAGAAACTACGCCACAAACGTCTCTGTAACTAATTTCTTCCCATCACTTGCCCTGAGTTTCCGACAGGGAAGTTTCAAGTAAAATAAACGATTTGTTCGAAAGGGAAATTAAAGGTATAGCATGCACTCTTTTTATGCTACAGATAATTAATTTGCAATAATCAGTTTTCGATATGAAAGAAAGCCTTCGTTTTCCAGTTATAGAAAGTAGCACTCTCTTTTCTCCGTGATGAGCACGTTACTCCGAAAGGTACTTTCCATGTGAAGAATGACGACATCATCACTAACGCCACTTCTTTTCCCTTTCATGCTAAAAACTGTTTTCTATCGCAAAAACAGTGGATAAAGAGATAGTTTGTACTCCTTAACAACCAGTCTTCTCTTTCACTTGAGAGCCTGTTAAGCAGAAACAACCCTTTCACAGGTGAGAGGTCAGTATCACATAATTAGAGTGGCGTGAGATTGAAGAACAACGATACCTGTTGCATATCCAGAAGCTCCTGATGCTCCGTAAGCAGCGGATTGTGTTGTAATAGGTCCTCCTTCAGCTTCTTTTGTTCGGGTGAGGCAGACTGTACTGCGTTCTCCGAGCATGTTTGAACACGAGCAGTTGGTTGTAGCAGCATAGCTTGAAGTTCAGCCGGTGTAAAGCTGGAAAAATAGTCTTTTTTGGCCTTAAATTTCCTCTGGTTGCTGTTTGTACGTATATAATCTTGGGGCTCTGACAACAGATTTGCAGCCGTTTGTGTTGGAGCAATAATCAGTGGTGTTTGCGACTGAAATGCTTCAATCGACGTATTACTAGTTGCCGCTGGGCGGCACCTAATTACACCAGCTGCATTCCCCAGCTGATTACGCACTTCTCTTGGCTGTCTATTACCCAGCTGAGACAGATCCTGTTGTTGTTGTTGTTGTTGCCGTTGTCGCTGCTGCTGTAGTTGAACTTGTTGCTGTTCTTGTAGTTGAAGTAACTGCTGCTGAAGGGAGCCCTGGTAGATTGCAGTGTGTTTCCTGTTCTGTTCAAAAGACTCTTGTCGTTGTGGTTGCTGCTGAAAAACAGGCAGTGGAACCCTATTTCGCCCTACCGGTGGCTGTAACTGGAATGCCACTGCCTTAGATTGCGAAAGTGAGGATGTGGTTGAAACGGATGACTGGTACGAGACGAGTGGAGAATTGCTCTGCACTTGCTGCAGTATACTAAGAAGGGCCACTGTTAGATCCGGTCGAGCACTGAGAGAAGAAACAAGCTGTACTACGTTGTCCCTGGATGATAACAGCTCCTGAAGGTTTTGCAAAGCCGGAGTTTCAGGTTGTTGTTTCTGTTGCATGGTCGCAGCCGACGCACTCTGTGCCTGTTGCAGCAAGTGGTAGGGTGTACTTTGCTTTTGCAACGAAACTGCTGAAGTGTCGAGGAGAGCGATTCCAGCAACAGATCCAAGACGTCTACTTGAGGACACCGGATTTTGAGGCAATGAAGGTTGATCATCTGAAATAGAAACTTGCTGCATTTCTGAAGATGCCCCACGAATTTGTTGCTGTTGTTGTTGTTTCTGCAGTCGCCAATCACCGAGTTGCTGCGGCATTGGATTAGCAGCGGACGTCTCTTGCAGCTGCCCTTGCACTGAACCAGGAAATGGTTGTGATTGAGCCAGTTGGTTTTGTATTTGTTGTAGCGATAAAGATCGCATTGGCTGATGCAACTCTCTATTGCTGAAGGAGTTGTTACCTTGCTTACAACTAGTTGGAATGTTCATAAGACCGCTGTGGCTCTGTCCACCGGCCTCCACTGTGCCAGGAAACTGCCGAGGCAACTGTTGAGCAGGATGTGACTTTAACGTTGTGTTAGTAGTTCCAGATACATCCATTAACCTTGATCGGCCTTCCGTACATATTAGGTCTTGACGTTCACTTGATGTCTGAGTGTGTGTTGCACTCTTCTGACGGGATACTGCCTCTTCTTTAGTTGAAGAGCTCTGGCTCTTCCATGGCTGCAAAGGCTGTGAAACACACGACTGGCGCTGACTTAGTTCTTCGAGTGCATTTGGTCTATTTCCTAACAGTTGTTTTAACTGGGTCTGATATCTCTCGTTTGCTCGTTTCCTTTGCTCTTGTAATTTTCTACTCAATTCCTGCTGTCTCTTTTCTTGCTTTTCATGTTCTTCAGTTAAAAAACGAGTCCTTTCGAATTCTCTTGCAATGACCTCTTGGTTCTTTGTCTGGTCAACGGTCAACTGTGCTTGAATGTTCAGAAACATGTGTTGTTGTATGATCTTCAACTGCTCCTTTTGTTTTGCTATGGCATCCTCGAGACTACAGTGCTTCCTGGCCAACTGTTCGTGGAGCTGCCGCTGTGCTTCCATGAAACTTTCCAATTCCTTAGATGACAACAAATCCTGCAAATGAAACAGAATCTATCATTAAATATATGCAACACTAACCAGTGTCATGTGTACCGCTACGCGCCGCTTACACAGGAGGAATCTCACAGAGGTAGCACAGTGGTTGAGATTTACACTACTATCACATTGCTGTCCACACTAATGTCACAGCGCTGACAATTGCCGATAGTGTGACATCAGTGGTAGTGACAGTATTGTGACAGTGGTGTACTTAACTGTGCCGTGACAGCAGTGGTCATAGCACTGTCACAGCGATGGCAGCAACACTAGTGTGTCAGCGATGTAAACTGGCAACGCTGAAACAACGATGTCAGTGACAACGCTGTAACATTTCTGTGCACACCAATGTGGCAGTGGTAACAAATGATAGCGCTGTGACAACGATGTTCACATTAGTGTGACAAAGCGATGTGCACATCACTGGGAAAGTGGTGGCGACTGACAGCGGTGTCACAACACTGTCCGTTGCCACTGCTGTCACACTAATGTGCACATCGTTATCTCAGCACTGTCACTACCACTGCTGTCCCAGTGCTGTCACTGTCAGCGCTGTAGCATCATTATATCAGTACCAACGCTGTCACAACGCTGTCTTCGCTGCCAGAGCGCTGTGCTCGTTTTCGCTGTCACAACGCTGTGCACATTGGTGTCTAACCGCTGTGGGAGTCCTCCTGTATGCTGCACCGAATATGTGTGCTGTCACTATCTTGATCTATAAAAAATCACGATAAAATACTGACTTTTACATTTTATTATATCCATCCGATCAAGCAAGAGTTACGTGGGAAGAAAGGAGCAGCAATGTGGCATTCTTTGCATTATTGTATGACATCTAAAATATGAAGTATATCTAAATACCAGTCCTCCATATTTTCGTAAAATACAAAAAATATCATCAAACTCAAACTGCAAACAGTTCGGTACAAATAATTTTCGTCTGATTTGAAATTCCTCGCCACCTGAGAAAAGTAGAGCTTCTTCCTTTCCATTGCGACTGAGCAACCAAGGTACCTCATTTGTTCCATAAAACGTTTGTTGACATTTTTCGTAGCAAAAACAACGTCAATATAACGTGGTTGTATTTTTCTACTGGGTCTCGGCTAGGAACTTAAAAAAATCTCCTTCCAAGTCATGACAAAAACAATGACAACAACAATGATAACAACAAACGTCAATTTGATGTAGTTGAATTTTTACCCGGGTCTCAGCTAGAAAATCAATCTCCTTTCCAAATCCAATTACAACAATCATAATGACAACAACAATAACAACAACAATGAAAACAACAACAATTACAATAAAAAAATGTTTGCAGTTGTTAATTACAGCACAATTAAATCCTTGACACCAGCGTAAACATCTAAGCTGTTAAATATGATCTACAACGAGAGAGGATACAACGTCCCATGCATGGATAGTAACAGCCCAGTAAACCCAGCGTATCGTGTGTAGATATTAGAACTAGTGAGATATATGCAAGGATACGCAGCACCAAAATGATGAATTTGTCGAAACGCTGCCGGCTTCAAAACATACCAGTTGCCGTGGCCATTCAATAAGTTTAAAGGAGTTACATACATTACAACAGACCGAAAAAAAGACACCATGAAAAACTGCAGATGCCATTTTACCAGTAAACTACACATGTATTCTTTTGATATTGATAAATTTGGATTCTTATATTTGTTGTTCTTAATTGTTGGTTTGATGTTGTTTATTGTTCTCCTCTATTATCATTATAAATGTTTCTAGTCTTTTTCGTGTCGTGCGTGTGCGTGTTTTTCTGGTTTGTTTACGTGCGTGCGTTTCCCGGTGTGTTTTTGTCTCGCTGATTGGATCACGTAAAAAGCTTGGTGGTCATTTGTCGTTTTTATGTCTGGTTTTCCTTTGCTGTATTAACGTTTGTTCAACAACTGTGCTTACACGATGGATGTCACATCCTAAAATGATCAACAGTTAGGGTAGGATTAGGCATCCCACTGATGATCAGTCCTTTTCTCATATTATAGGAATATAAAGTTGTCTGTTATGGGGACCTCACCATAACAACGGAATCACAACCCTACTCTCTGATAGATGTGGGCTTGCAGTAAAACAGAAAAAAAACCCACGCAATATCAGTTTTTGTATTTTTGCCAACACCACTACAACTACAAACCATTTTAAAACCAGCCATTAGCTTTAGGAACAAATGCCGACCCTCTCTTCTCAATTTCCACGCTAAGTTGGTACATATACGTACCTTGCTGACAATCGACGATTTGGGTTTCTGATTGGTAATTTGACAGATGTTTCATCACTAATGTACTTAATTTCAAGTTCAAAATGCAGTCTTCAATGGAATAACTCGCCATACCGAATTTTCACTCTGTTCTTCCTTGGTATCTTCAGTCATCGCCACGTCCATATCGCTGTCGGTATGCACTGGGTGAGGTGCTGCATTCTCAAGGTGACCAGCTGGGGTGCCAACTGCGGCTGAATCACGGCGTACTGGCAACAACCGCAACGAAGCTGTATCTGCTGCATCTGTCAATAAATTAAGGCAAATTATCACAACCGAGACAAGCGATACTTTCGTTCAAATGAAGTGCCGAGTTTTAAAACCCTACAGAAACATGAATACTCTGTCCTCCTGCAATAAATATTCTGCTTCAAAAGAGTTCCAGCTGTTACTAGATCAGATAATTTCCTATCATTCTACTGAGTCTACACTACACTAGTGTAAATATTAGTATTTTAAGTTACACAGCAACTTTGGAATCAATGTAAACTGAAAGGTGACTGTGGGCACACAAAGTTATTGTTATTTCTTATTAATATTAATATTATTATTATTTATTGTCATTTATTTATTGCCACTGCGCACCAGACAACAATCCAGAAATACTAATGCGGTTTAAACCCCAATGGCATCAACAGAATTCCATACGAAACACTGTCGTTTTTACAAAATAATTTAACAGTAGGTGTTTAACGACAAGAGTTCTCACCTGACACAGGTCAAATTCAAAATTTTTCCAAGATATTCTACATTGGTAAAAGTTTGCTAAAATACGCCAAAGTATATTTCTGTATAGCAATTAGAGGTAGCAAAGAGATGCAAACACCAGTACGCAAATAGTCCCTTAAGTTAAGGCAACCAAGCTCCTACATGAAACCGAGGCGAAGGTTGTCCTGGCACAGTTTGAGAAGTGGAAATAATTGTCATAAGAAAGAAACTTATTAGCATGTCTATTATTTCCACTTCTCCAACTGTGCGAGGTCAACCTTCGCCTCAGTTTCATGTAGAAGCTTGGTTACCTTCCAGGAACTGTGAAATGGACTATTGGTCGTTCTCGATCAACCTTTAAAAAGTAATACCTAAATTCTAAGGTGGTGTACAAACTCCATAAATACTGTTTCGCCATTCCAAACACCGTACACCTCTGACTGAGTTTATAGACATGGATACAGTCACAAAAAACTCCGCTCACACCGTTTCAACACAAACCTTAAGCTTATCGAACACAATTTTTAAATCCATCACGCCGTAATATATATTTTGCATTTGGATTCACCGCATGTGAAGCAAAGTTGAAAAACCCCTTGCAGAACTTCAGTTTTTTTAAATAAATATATAAACAAATAAACAAACAACAACTCGCAAAAGAGCGGGAAGTACAGCTTGGTTGCAATATTGATACTATATAGTAAGAGGTCAAAACTTGTACAAAGCACAGTCTGTCAGCTGTATTACAAGACAGAAGCCCAGCTGTACTTCTAGGATAGAGTACATTAAGAGATTGAGGATAGAACGAAGTCCAGCTGATCTCAACTACAAAACCAGGTGTACTTACTGACATAAATCCATTTTATATACAGTAAGAATAAAACCTCATTCTACATTATGCATGGTCTCTTTACCTGGCCTTGACACATGGGAGTTCTCAACGCTGGACCACTGAGCAAGTGCGAGTGTATTGGACTCCCGTGTGTCCGCAGTACCAGCATCAATGGCTGTCAGCGGCTGCTGTATTTGCAGGCTCAGCAGTTTTTCCTGTTGGTCTCTCTCATCCAAAGTCTTCAAACCTTCTTCTTCACTGTGAATAAACACACAAAAAAACTGCGAAGTTTTCTGAGGCCTTTCTAACTTTGAAATTTCGCACAACAACAACAACAACAAATGGGAAACTAATAACTATCGTGTATTTAGCAATCTGTATCAACTAAAATTGTTAGTCAAACGTTATATGAGTAGCCAGATTCGTCGCGCTAGAGATATCTCTAATTCTGTATATCAACGGACAACCTGTTACTTACAGATATGGGGTGCTGTTTTTTAGCTTAAGCGGCGTACAAGATTTTCAAACACGCGTACTGAATGCTAAAGGAGCTCCTCCCCCCCGTCCAGTAATTCTGGAATATAATTTTTTTCAGAGCCTTAATTCACAAAACAAATGTGAACAAGGTTCCTTACTGTAAAATAGATGCGTTTGTGGGATGATACGGGACACTGCTAATGATTCGGACACAACACAGAGTAAGAAAGATTACATTTTTACCTTATAACTTGACTTGTGCTAACGTATAACTCAGGTTTAGAATTCCAGTGATTGTAAGAAATATAGATCCTACTCTGTGTCCAAATCCACTGCTCTCCCTTGGTGAGAAGTCGGTAGTAACCAGACGTACACTCTCCATAGTCCATTACTGTAAGCAGAAAAGGAAAACCTTCATAATTGACCACTTCACTGACAACTACATAATCAACAGTAGATAGATACTAGTAGATAGATAGACAGACAGATAGACAGACAGACAATCAGCCAGCCAGCCAGACAAATAAATAAATAAAAAGAATATTCTGTGCACAGAGTCAATACCAAGCATGTATTCGTTTGAAGTCACATCTTCAAGTGTTCTGAATTAATCAGTATCTATGCAGTACCGCAACAAATTGCTTACTCACATGTCTGATGGTAGTTGGCAACAACCTTTATATCGTCGTGGTGAACATATCTGTAGATTGATGTTCCTAGGACTTCGTAAGGTAAATACCCTGTGATTGATATTGATCTGCAAATAATAACAACGAGCAGGTGATTGGTGAATTTCAATGTGACGTTATAGTTCACATTTTCCTTACTAGCAAATTAGCAGTTTAAGGACACACCACCTGGTGCTCAATTTAAAATGAAATCCAAACTTTAACTAACCGAGTATCCACGTAAAGGAACTTGCCATCTAAAGTGTGTTTGGAAAGGAATTCTTTGGGAGTGTTGTCTGTCTCATTTGAAAGTGGTCTCTTCAGGTTTGACCGAGTAGCAAGGGCAACACCAACAAAACATTTACTCTTGTCTGCGGTCCCAACATCAGCATGTTGCTTAAGCTGGAGTTGTTGAGATCCTTTAATCATGTCTGCAATTAGAAAATCAAAATCAAAATAAATTTGAATGATTTTGCAAAACAAATAAAAAAAAGCCTAAATAAAGAAAAATTCTGAGGCACAACTGCAACCTGCTAATGCCATGTTACGCAAGGCAATTTTCCTGCAACTTGTTAAGTAATGGTCCTGTCAGCAGAGCATTCCAAAAAGTAGAACATTAATGGTATCGCGAGAAACATTTTTTCGTGTAACAAGGCCTTTAGTTCATTTTAGTTTCAAATCACATGTACATCATTAAGGAACCAAATTAAAAGTAGTAACCATTAAAAATTTTCACATAAATGAGTAGTACTCTTCATGTGTTCTGATTGGTGACTTAAACTCTGTATATCCAGTGTATGACACACAACAAAACAGCATACTAAGCCACTCTAGCAGCTGAGAGACAATCGATCGGCCAACCGTCTAAGTTGACCACGGTCAATCAAGGCCATGTGACGTTGATCAGGTTGACATCGATCAGTCAAGGTGTTAACGTGTGTGTCTCGGTTGATCACACCAGTCAAGGGCAATCATGGTCGATCACACTCATTAACGGTTGTGCTTGATCAATCGATCTTTTATAGAACCAATTAAATATTTCAAAAGTGAGAAAATCTCAACGTAACAATAAAAAGTGTATTAAATTCTATTGCCCTACTACTGAACTGCAGAGTTTCACTGTACAACTAAACTCCGTAGCACTACTAAAGCGAAGTACAAATTTAAAATACAGCTGTTAAGACTATTAAGATTTTACATCTACAAAAAAAGAACTGCCATTAAAATTAGTAACAAGATAAATGGAAACACGAAACAACAACAATCTGTGCCCAGAGCCAAGGTTTCGACCGTGGTTAACTCCATGTGATGGAGAGAGGAGATGACTGCCTGTTCTTAACTATGAAGGACTCGCAAAATCCGGACTTTTGCTTGCTTAGCTGTTGGAGTTTCAAGCATTGTAACAAAGCCTCCTTGACCAGAAAATACAGTGTAGAGTTCTCTTCTGCACTGCTTCAATACTGTCATTCAGTCGTGATGGTAGAGCTGACCAAACACGGGCTGCATACTCAAGAATAGGTCGAACCAGAGAACAGTAAACAGATGTTTATTTGTACTGTAGCTAGCTGTAAAGGCTTCGAGGACCTCCTTACTGTGTAGTGACAGTGGGTTGTCCTGGTTTAGTCACTACGTACGTAAACACCCAAAAGTTTAAACAACTGTACAAATTTAACAATACACGAACTAATTGTTAATGCTGTTTGGAATGGGAGACGAAGTTAAGGAAAGTTGAATATTATTTGCACTTCGTATAGGGTTGAATAGCATACTGAACAATGTCGCTAAAAAATGGGCACAAGATTGGAAGAATATTGTGGAACAGATAGAGGTCACAAAAATTGACTCTAAAATTCCAATCCGCAGCAAGTGAGTTAACTGAAACTGACGACGATTCAGCTAAGTTTAGCCCCTTGTGGTATTCATACATTAGACATGGACATTGTCTTGTTAAATCGCACTAACTTTGTGTGCTTAGGTAGGAAAGAACTTGCTCATCCAACAAGGGGCGGGTAGATATCAAGTTTGTTCATTTCGGCGCACAGAACTTTGTGGTAGACTAAGTCCAATCCTTTCCCGAAACCGGTGAAGAAAGCACGTCTAGAACAGCTTTGAGGAAATTATTGAAGTCTGGGGCTTGAGATGTAGAGCAGTCCTCATAGTGAACTGGAACCCGTCCACTTTACTTGACACCTCGTGGAGCAATGGCTTTACATGGCTTTAGGTCGAAACTTTTCATGATCTTGGATAGCAGCCTGGGTGTAAGAGATATAGGCGGATGGTCGTTGATAACGGCGGGCGCAAATGGGTAGACAAATGCGGCGATGGGGCAGCGCCTCGGAGGATTGAAGTGCTGTTCATGTTACAGTACATACGATGGGAACTAGCTCCAGGAGAGATTGCTTTCAACAGTCTGTCTGTGATTAGTTCCCTGTAACACTGACATTCAGACACTAACAACTTATCGGGGACATGGATGACAACATTGAGGTAGCAAGAGAGCCGAAGCCTTAATCCTGTAGGTTGTCCCAGTCATATGCCGAAATCCATCAGCCTGGCTGGTCTTTAGACATTAGGATTTGTTTGCAGGATTGATGAATCAGTTAACAAGATGATCAATCCTTGTATGCTTGATTATCACTTATACTATTTACCTGTTACTATTCTACAAAAATTATAAACAACATCTATATACCCACACACGCATATGATACCTTTTTTCTTATTTCTTGAAATGAACATTGTTGATTTTTATTTTATGGTTATTTTGTTATTCTTGGGCATTTATTCAAAGTGTTAGGAAGCAAATAAAGATTTTTGTGTTACAAAATCCTGTCAGATTTTACATGCCATAGCCTGCGAATACAAACAAGGTCACAAAATATGTGGCTTGTATTCAACAGTAAGTGGTTTCAAATTGATGCCAAGAGAAAACTATCGAGTTGTATCAACTGAAATCGACAACAGGTTTTGTTATTAGCTTGAACATATGAACATTCCCAGATACAATCATGTTGCGTTACAGCTGTTTCCAAGAAACAAGTAAATTGCACTGATTGGGAATGAAAATAAGTTCTAGGCAAGAAGGAGGCCATGATACCAATAATCATCGAAGACTAACAAAACTATAGCAGCAGGGTTGGAATTTAATTTCAAAGCCACAAATACTGCCCTTATGTGATTTCAATGAGTACTAACCTCGTGTTATAGTTATGGATACCGACCTTCACATACACTTAGGATGACACTGGATGAAAGTGTGGAAATGGGAAGGACTGATCAGTCTTAACCTCCCTCCTGACCTAATCTCCCACGTGGCAGTGGGAAACCCGAACTTTGAATGATAATGAAGAACAAGACTATGTGACGAAAAGAAGTACAAACCTTGTGCTCCAGAAGGGGCTTGTTGGCTCGGCCAGTCGTCCAAGTACCCAACACAGTGAAGCTCTTCATATACCTCCTTCTTCTCATTCTCATTTTCGCTCACCTTTAAACGGATTTCAAATGCTCTTCTTGATGGCAATTTACCTGGCTTTATATTTTTCTCTGCAGTAAAATGAAACTTCTAATTTTTCTGTACATTATATAGTTGTAAGCAGAAAACATATTTGGTTTGGACACACGTTGCTGGCATAAAAATTGTTTTCTAAAATGATCTTGTGTACGTTCATGGCAGTAAAAGAACGCTTTAAAAGTCTTGTAAATTAATGTTACAGTGTATCTTAGTGGAAGCAAACCATGTAGATTGTGTGAATGGTCACTGACAAGATTAGCAACCAAACTAAATTTTAACATTAGAAATTGCCTTTGTTTGTTCTCCCTATTTTAACGTTAAAGTCTTGATTCTTAATAATTTTCGTCTACTTCTTAGAGTTTATATTAAACTAGCTCTTTAATGATATATTTGGGTAAAGAGTGATTGAAACTGGTGTAGCATTATCTGATTTGACATAGTTACCTAAAACAAGTTCCCTAGTCCTCTTGAGCTTGTCTAGAAAATAATATTTCTTGGAAGTTTTTTACTAACTCATTTGTACGAGTCTATCCAAATCAAACTGTTGCTAACTATTACTAATCCCTATATTAAAAACAATGCGTTACTAACAACTTTAGTTGTTTGCCATCCACAAGACTTGTAATATGTGCAAGGTCTTAAATTATGAGTTTTTTACATTTGCCAGATTTCATTTGTACTGTACTCGTAATCTGAGGAGAGCTGCAAACAATTACTGTACCCCAAAATGCATGGTCTATGGGAAAGTGGCCAAATACCTCCAAAACAAATCTTGCGGGAAGTACATACATGTGTGTAACTTTGTGTCTACTAGTATGAACTGAATTTTATGAATGGCATCCACTCTAAAATTATGGAATGTTAATATTTATACTAATGGCTCTACAATCTGAGTAACTCCATAATGTAGTGGTAATTACAAGTTTTTACGTTGGGCCTGGGTAATGGAATTTTCTTTAGAACAGGGTATCATAAACCCACCCAACAGAGATAAAAAATCTGAGGTTCATGTGG
>JAOEJI010804030.1:0-14057 GCA_025448255.1 Umimayanthus chanpuru
AAATGTGCATGCAACAAACAACAGTAAACATTGAAAGAAAAAATACAAACACAATCACTCATATATCAGAAATAAAGTATAATTTAAAAGGATATGTTTGAAAAGGACAATGTGTTTCACCAGCGCAACAAAAGTTAAACACATACAAACGCTCTTATTTCAAGCCATTTTGCCTACCTGCTGGGGAAATTCATTCCGGCAAAATTTTGTTTCTTAGGGTAATAGAAAGAAAGGTATAAAACTCAAACGAATGTGCGTATATAGCTTATCAACTCGACATCAACCCTGACTCGTCACTGGAACTAAAACACTCATCATCCGTCTCTGCTATGTAACCGTTAATGGCAGAATACGAATAACTCGCATCCTCCTCCATTAGCTGTGCCCCGAATTCGTCATCAGTTGTAAGGGTTTGCCGCCACTGGGTAAATAAATTGTGGAAACTGCTGTCTCCCTCGACAGTGTTGCACCTTACGAGTTTCTCTGTAAAAATAATAATAAAAAATGTACCATTGTATAAAGAAGATTGCTGACTCAGCAATAACGCGGCCATTACTAAGATGTATAAGAAGAATACGCACAGATGATGACCGACTCAGCTACACTGCAATACGTGGCTTATTGGAATATATTTCAAGAAGAACACGGATACGGATATATATATATATATAAATATATAAATAATTAAACAAACAAACAAACAAAGAACAAGGATACGGATGTATATAAAGAAAGAAAGAAAGAAAGAAAGAAAAAAACAAAGAAATAAAGAAACAAACAAACAAACAAACAAGCAAACAAAAAACAAACAAATAAATAAGTAAAAGAACATGGATATGGATGATGGCTGACTCAGCAAAAAGGCCGCCATTAGTTACTTATAAGTATATATGAAAAGAATAAAGTTACGGACGTTAGTGTAATTTATAGTCTTTCTGGAGATAGGTTAGTTCAAGGGTGCATTTAAATCAAAATATATTCTATGCTCTATGGTGTCAGTGGTAGTCTTCCCAAGTGTTGGAACTACCAAGTACTTACGATCAGAGCAAGCTCTCTGACTATCTGAGTTGACACTTGCAGAATGCCTTTTCCTTGTGCCAAACAACTTGCAAGGGCCCGTGTTGTCATCCCCTTGTATCTGATATATCTTGCGTTGACACCTGAAGAATACGCTTGCCTCGCGCCAAACAACTTGCAAGTGCCCATGTCGTCATCCCCTTGTACTTTATGTATCTGGAGTTTGTTCCCATAACCTGCAGTAACACAAAACAAGTAAAAACTGCCAACAGAAGCACTAACCCTTGTACATAGTTTATTCGGGTTTGCCAACCCGGGTCAATTCCCATATCTATATCTTTCCCTTGTTAAATGCTTATAGCGACAGTTGGCATGTCATCATCCATTGTTATTAATGTGCCAACCAAGTATCTATTGGTTGCTGGAACAAAGCAGTTTTTTCAAATCGTGGTTGGCACATTTGTATTACAAAAGTAATGTTTATAAACACCAACTATCGCTATAAAACTAACTAATCAAATATAGTTTGTCAGTGATTTTAAATAGAACGCATATAAATCAAAATAAATACGTTATGGTAAAAACGTAGTTAAGGTGATGTGTGTTAGTTGCCAATCGTTTCAGTGTTGCATATCTAGCCCGTTCACAAGAAAGGGGTCTCGTGCAGAAAAAAAGGCGTCTGATGGACAATAAATGTTTTTCTTTTCAAATCTTCTTGGTTAAGTTGTTTTTTATTGCAGTTGGTTCATACAGCCAAATTTCTGAATTGCATTCACGCAATGTCAAAGGAATACTGAGAAATCTGGGGGAGCATGTGCAGAAGCCAATTTTTTTTCAATTTTCAGTGAAAAAAGACTGCATATGGCATTTCGTGTGGGCAACATTTTTGCTTGGTTCAGTTTCTCGCGTCTTTTATTAGCATTTATTTTGAAATACTCTCCTATCTTGCACGTTGTGAAAAAATAATCAAACTAGCATCTAAAAATAGCGTTTCAACCAGTAATTTTTAGTGTCTGACATTCTTCAGGAAACCCCTTTCCTGTTACGTGCTACGTCTCTCGTCCTGCCGCCACTGGCGGACCTTTGCTTTGCCCCAGGTAAGGACCGGGCCCTCACTTCCCCGCCATAATCGCTTTGGAATAATAGCCTTGCACCAGCAAGCTTGCAAGAGATCCCCCCCCTGCAACTGTGATTCGTCTGGCTGAACTCTCACTTGTGGCTGGGTAATGTTAGGGTAGCCCTTGATGAATTTCGACATAAGCTGAACATGTGTCTCATCTCAGTCATGGAAGTTGGGAGCTGTAGGTCCAGTAGAAGAACTTGAGGCTTGGTTTGTTGAACTCACACTTTGGCCAGTTGAGAGTAAGACCACATTCACGGCACCGAGTGTTCAGTTGTGGTCTTCCTGGTTCTTTCCCAAAACCAAAATGTCATCGCTGATGTTAATAGTTCCTTTATTGCCTTAGAGCGATTTACGGATTGCGTTTTGGAAAATTTTGGCAGCGCTGGAAATGCAGAAGTTGAGGTGTTTGTATTGCATGAGACCAATATGTGTGTTGAAGGTGGTTAAGTAGCTAGACTAAGACGCTAGTTCTGGTTCAGGTCTTCCTTGCTGAAGAGTGTGGCACTGTTTGGGTCTCCTACATTTTCTTTAATTGTATGTGTGATGTGGTGCTCATGTTTCATGGCAGCATTGGCTCGGCTCATGTCGACACAGATGCGAATCTTTTAGATACGTGGACAAAAGTTTCTGCTACCCCACAATTTGCATTAAATGGCACCAAACGCTAGATCTCAGTGAGACCTTTAAAATGATATCAGATTATGGGCTTTTCATGCACTTTTCAAGCTTGGAAAACTCAAATTAATTTTGAACCAGTACTTTTAAGGAAATAGTGAAGGAATGTCTGTGACCAAAATTGTGATATTTGCAAGATGTTTAGTCAAAATATTTTGATATATCTTCACAAATCTTTCAAAGTTTTCAAAGTTCACAAGTTTCAAACGTTATTGCTGCGTCTGTTTTCTCTTTGTTCTAGATAGGGAAATTAAAATTTCTCATATAACATTGTATGTTCTTATTTAGATTAATTAGATTAATTATTAACTTCGAAATTATTGAGTCATCAATGCACCAGTCAGTGTAAACCCCCACTCCCCACTCCGGGGAAAGGTTGGGCATTAGCACTGCTAACTTGTTAAAAAAGCAAAATGCCCCACTTATTGGGGCACGATGACTGGTCAAAACCCCCACTAAAGCCCTTCCCCCTTCCAGTTTATCAACTACTTAAAGAGGAACAAAGCCAAAACTTGGTAAACCTCCAACCACTGGGGCTTGTTGAATAGGCAAACCGTGTTTCCCCGGGATGGGGTGGGGTTGGAGGTTTACATTGACTAGTTTATAAAGTGGTCAAATTTGCATTTTTCACTGACCTAATGTGATCATGTAACTGAAAAAAGATGTTTCAAAATTTTCATGCACTAATTACTTCTTAATTACTGTTGGTAGCAGCTAATTGTATAGTGATGCTAACTATCAATTAAATTTCAAGCAAATTGCCAAAAACGTGTTTTGCACTTTCTGTGAGATCTTAAATATAAACAAAGAACTTGAATGTATGCAGTACGGTAAAATGCTATCAATCATAATCATATATACCTTCACTTTCTTTTTTATACTGTACAAAAATGCAGACAACCATGTGAATTGTCAAACTACAGACTACAAGTTTGAAGCTCCTCTATGTAAATTAGAATACTTATAAATGAAGAGTCTATCGCAAAAACGACTTAAGTGACTTTATGTAAAAAGCTAAATTCTCCCAACAGTTATAAAGAGTTAATAGAAATAATTTAAGGAGCGTTTAGAACTTGACCAAAGTCACTTAAATTGTTTTGCACTAGAGTCTTCAAATGTGCCCGCACTTCACCAAATCGAGCATCATGATTGCTACATTGCCAAATCCCAAGATATCAAGGCCACACACAGTTCAACGACTGGCATGATGTAGTTTTCTGCATTATCACATGTTTCTTCTTTTGCCCAATATTCAACAATATACTTTCAAAAGCCGTTCTTAGTGAACAGTTTCTCGATCTTTCCACACTCCGTGACAACTCTGTGACAATATTCTGATTGCCCTCGTTGTAAAAGGCATGACAGATATTTCAGCCTACTGCCACACCAGAAAGCAGTTCTTTCAGTTGCTCAATTTTCCATCCCTCAACAGCTGTTCCTCACTGGTTGCCTTTAACTTTCTCTTGGCTCTCCTTTTCGCGGTCATGTCTCGTGCGTGCTTCTTTTGTTCCTGTCTTCTCAACACTTCTGCCATCAGTTCTTTCTGATTACATATCTTTTTTCTCTGCACCCTTCCAAATCGCATAGCTTTCTTCAAAACTGCATTCCTCTTCTTCTCGCTCAAGCTATCCAAATATTTCACCATCCCATTCTTTCTTTCTCTCACCTTACAACTTAGATAACATATTGTTGCGCTCAGTTCTTTGCTCTGCATTACTCCAAACATACCCATTATTTCTGCAGCATCGATGCTTGTGCATGCGAGCCGATTTGGTCTCGGCTTGTAGCTTTGCATCAACATCAAATCCATAATAGCCATCATACTGCTTTTCAATCACCGCTACCACTTGCTTCAAACCTGCTTTCATCATCATCTTAAACATTTCCTTATCCTTTGGCTTCTCCTGCAACTTTTCCAACACTCCATTCTTTCTATCAAGCTTGCCACCAAACATCTCAGTTGTAGTTGTCAACAGCTCCATCGGACACTGCGACTTCTCCCTCACCACCTCAAGCACTTCCTTCACAACCCAATTTTTTCCTCCACATGATCCACATTCTTGTCTCCTGCCACATAAAATTTTGACATCCACGGCCCCGTCAATACCTTGCCAATCAGCCCCAAGCTCTACACAAGCAGTGGTGGTCACAAAGTCAGCAGAGGGCCTTGCGTAATTTGGACTGAGTAGTGTTTTTGCTTGATTGGTGCTCTTTAAACTTATCAAAGTGGCAAATCAGTATGCCTGCAATATGGTAAAGGATATGTAGGCAGTTACCTCGGTATCGAGGGATGATCATACGTGGCAACTGTTTGTCATCAAGCAATGCTTTGAAGCCCTTTGGATCCCCTTGTCATCCTTATATTTCATTTTGTTGATATAAACGATGTTACCCACATAGAAATCGCCACCCAGTAGCTTCTGTTGTGTTGCAAGACTACCTTTCTCCTCCACCTTTCTTAAGGCACTTCTTGTTTTTGTAGTGAACGTTATCAATATGATGTAAATGACAGTTGAGCTCATTTCAGTTCTTTTCCCATTCTTTGTTCAAAAGTTCTACAGTGTTTTGGTTGGCTGCACATTGGTCAGTCACGAAGAACATAATTTTGAAGCAGGAGTTGGTCTCTAAACTCTTGTCTCTACAGGTTTCTCAAAAGAAGAAACTCTTGTATAGACCAAATGCCCTTGTGGTGACATTTCTTTTTTTGTAGATGTCAAGAAACTATTGAAGCTTTTCGTCGTTTTCTTCAGCTCTACATGTCTAAAGGTATTTTCGTAAACTTTCTGAAAATACTTGTTTACTTCGCTGTTCACTTTTGCTTAGAGGTTTGGCTTTTACTACCTGTAAACTCTGTAAGTTTGGAAACCATTTTGGTTTTTATCTAGATCCCCCAGAATGTCTTGCCAACCAAATGATTTCGGAGGGGGTCCAGAGTATCCAGTCTTCAGCCCAGTCCCTCCACTAACACGAAAATCAAAACAAAATGGCGAAGGAAAATCCGATTGGACACAGTCTGAACAATGATGGAATTTCTAAGTTTCTTCAAGATACTGACTGGAATTAATTGACTTTAAGTAAATTTAAAGCTGCAGGTGTAACTAAAGTGGAGCATATTACGGATGTCACAGAAGTTGAACCAGTGGCCTCAGAAAACTCTGGAAAGTCGACATTCGTTGCTTGTTGGCATCCATTCATCGCTGAGTCCATTGAATTTCTGCAAGGGAGACGCCATCCTCATGGGGCTTTGTTTCAGCTGGGCTTGGTACTTGTTGATCATTAATTATTAAGATTTCTTCAAACACACCTGGAGATGGAATCATCTCATAAAGAATGATCAAAACTCGAACTCTTCCATTACTCACATACAACATAGGGAAGTTCTGAATAATAGCCCGTAAAGCTTCATCTACTTCATCACTTGCAATACTGAATGCCCCCACTATGTCTCCCAGTGTCATACACAGGGTTTCCTCAAATCACGCAACTTAAGAGCAGTTAACACTCCATCAGGCACGAGTTCCAGGTTATAGACGTCTTCCCACGTCCATGTCTCAGAATTGTGGCACTCAAGTATAAGTTGCTCTTGAGGATCACGAGTGAATGATCTTGATTTAGCTTGTTTCTGTTGGTTTATTTGTCGAGGCAATGCTTGCAAGTGTACCCATCATGTTTTTGTGGAGGACGTTTCCAGTTAAGTTTACTGATAGGAGAAGCCCTAACCAATTCCTTTTTTACTACCCCTAAAATACGAAATACTAAGAGCGCTTGTTGCCATGGTAACGGTAGAATCGAGTCCACGCACCATTTCCATTTGGATGCAACATATTTCTGTGTCAATCTAACCAGCCTAACTGGCCTAACCAGTCTAACCGGCCTAACCACCCTAACTCTCTTGACCAATTCCTTCTTTTCTTCTTCCATCTCTTCCCTCTCCAGTGTCAATGCTAGTTTAGTCTTCTCCTCCCACATGTCCCAGTCACCCTGTCTGGCTTGCCTACATCTACATCTACATCTACTTTATTACTTGTCAACACTTTCGTATCAAGACAAGGATAAATAAAAAGAAGAGAAAATTTACAAAGTTTGCATAACATTATAAGATGATATGTATATATTTACATCAATCGTGACTTTTTATAATTTACAGGTTCTAAAATCCTAATGTTTTTAAAAATATGTTAATATACGGTTCTTTATGAGTAAATAATAAATATAAAGTAAAAGGATAAATAATAATGGGGTTAAAGAATGAATTATATAAGTAATTATATTGCCTTTCTAATACCAGCTGCCTCTCGGCATCTTCCAGCCTTGACACCATTTCGGTTATGTGCTCTTTTGTTTTTTGGCTGTTTCAGCTTGTTTCTTTTGTTTATATAAATATAAGAAATACATTTTGGCCATGTTTGTATGAATATGAACCAACTAGTTAGTTGGTTTTCGGAGGGTCCTTGGTGATTGTCTAATCCATTCTATCAACTGGGAAACCTGTAGGGTAAGGAGGACTCGGGAGTAAACCACTGTTTCAAATTGTCTATACACACACAATATGGCTCTGGTTTCTTCCAAGGCAAAAGAGAGGGGGTACCTCCCTTGATTCTTTTGCACCCTCAAGTTTTTGTTTTTGTCACCGCTCTTCTGATTTTTCGGCACTTCTCTGTTTTATAAAATGCTTTGCCCCTTTCCTTTCAGTAAACTTTAAGAACACCATAATATTTTGCTCAGTGTCAGACACAAACATGGGAGAAAAATCATTCAGTTTGTTTGGAATCCAGTAAATATGCGGCTTCAGTTTCTGTGATCCACAAATAATTTTGTGAAGAATAACGTTAGTAGTGTTTCTGATTTAGTTCTAGTGGCATGATGGCTTCTAATATTTGGTAATACTTTCATTATTTTTCCTTCTGTTTACTGCAAAGCAATCAAACATGAATAATTTTTATGACACAGAAGAAAAATGTGTAAATTGAACCTTCACACAGCGTAAAGAAAGTTCTTCGTGTAAATTATTTGTCATCAAGTTACTTGTGAAAATACGCAGATTTTTTATTTTTGATTGAAAAAGTCTGACCGAAAGCCCAATGCAGGGTCTTGGACTAAGTGGATGAAGCTAGGCAAACTTTTTGCCTTGGTATATTCTTCACGTTACATGAAATTTGGGAGTTTTTTATTTTTGTTCTTTTTGTTTTGCAAAAAGAAGGGCCCTAGTCCTGTTTGTAGTCTGACCTCACTTTATAAATATTTCGTATACATTGTTTTGTTATACAGTGGAAGCTCAATAAATAAACAAACAAACAAAAAAACAAACAAAGAAGCAAACAAGCATACAAATATACAAACATACAAACAAACAAACAAACAAAAGTTCTGCTTTAATTAATGTGCATCTTGATTTTCAAGGCAAAATTGGTTGGAAGAAAAAATTGTTATATTTCTTTTTCTCACCATGCGGCACACAAACACTTTTCATTCTTGTAATATTATCGATCTTCTGAAACTTTGCCTTCCACGCTCTGTATTTGCATTTAAGCTAAAAGCAAGCCATTCCAATTAAATATATAATCAAGATTAATGCAAATACAAAGGCCACTTAAAATTATAAGCCCTGTGGTTTCTTTTAGGGTGCCTTGCCATCAGATTCCTTAAATAATTAAATAATTGCTGTCCTTCAACTTATTGTATTTTATTTCACATGTATTAACTATTGCAAGGCTTTCTTTTTTTAATGCTGTAAAACTGCTGGTGAGTTAATATACTATCTAGCTACAAATAAGAAGAAAGTGCACTTATACAGAATACACACCAGAACAAACCAGTTGTTTGTTCCTCTGCCTAACGTTTTTTTTAATACGATTATCTTGTATGGACCTTTTAAGATTGACTGTGGAGGAAATAAATGTAAAAAATTGCATAAACTTGTATTGTTATACAGATGGATGTTGTTATGTAAATGATGTAACCTGGGTTTTTTTTGCTGGGGAGAACACCATGGTTACCTAGGACAAAAAAAATTCCTTGCATCTTCCAGTCATGTTTTGGTTTTGACTGAGAAATATTTCGATCTTTTGAGAAGTGGCCGTTAAATAGAGGGTGGGCGCTTAAGATAGGGCCGTTATTTAGAGGTTCAACTGTATCAACTTCTATCAGGAAGTTAGAAATAAGTAATAAGAACAATTTAACGAAAAAATTTGGGGTTGAAATCGCATCGGCAAAAAAGTTAAGAACAACCCAGCCTCGGGCGAAAGTTTATATTGGTTCTTATAAAAAAAAGCATTTACCTTTTGTTTGTGCTGAAACTTGCTTTCAACGCATTTGCAGACCAGGTTCGGCCCGCCAAATGGATAGAGTGGTCTCTCGATTATGTCTCTGGAACAAAGTAAGCGTACTTGCTTATAAACCCTTCCAACAAGCTGTAGGGTGACTTGCAGCATTTCCGAAGCTTTGCCCTGTAGCTCTTAGCTGACCAGAAGTACAGAATGTGAATAAGTGCCTTCAACGATGTTTTGGGGAAGAGCTCGAAGAAATTGTTTGCTCTGAGATTTCTCTGCTATTTGCAAGTGCGACATTACCTGTAAATTCAAAGGATGGTTGTCATGTACATGTGGAAGAATTTTGCTTTTTGAGGAATAAAATTGACTACGTCTTAGAATCCATCAATATTAAATGAGGACGCGTCTAAGACAGTAGGGAATATATTTCGAACATGAAATACCATTAATAGCCGTCGATGTGACTGCTTTCTCACTCTTTGAGCTCCATGGTCTCCCTGCACGTCTCACAAACCAGTTCATGAATGATCCCCAGGTGACAGAGCCATCCTAAAAAGGCTAATGTCAGGATCCTCAATAAATGATTTAATTCGTCTAAATTCATTTCTCTCCATTGCATAGCACAAAACAGAGAATAAAGACCTCGGAAAACTGAAGAAAAGAAAGCTCCGAAAACACACATTTTTTAAATATTGCCCAAGGTTATCGAATTGTAACAGGAGGCCAGTTCAATAGTAACTTTCAACATTTAGGTAACGTTTTTATTGTTTTCACTTAGATAATGTAATCAATGCTTTTTAAAATCAATATCTATCATCGAGTTAAAGAGAAGAGCAAATATAATTTTAAGCATAGAAGAAAGCATGCAACTTTGTGTCAATTGCCTGAAGCGTCCATGACAAGATGCAGCGGGGTCCGAAAGTTAAGTACCTTTAAGGATTGTGGGGTTTAACCTAGCATTCCTTTCAAATTTTAATTTCGCTCCGGGAGAGAATGTTTACTGCAACTGACCACAGTTGTTATAATTCACACCTTAATATGTCAACTAAGTTTTGCCTACTCATTAAACAAACTAAATAAAACAGACCATTTTGTGTTAAATGACTGGGATTAGATGAGCTCACCCAGAGTATTTTTAATAATCGGGTCAAATCCGATATTCGCCGAGACTTTTGAACATAAACAAATCATTACCTCACCCCCCTCTCGTTTTCGTTTTTTGCGTCATACTCAATTCCGTGGGTCGCGAGAGAAAAGCGATCGATGATACCGTGGTAGCTAAGTGAGAACTCAGGCTGTATTCATACGATACTCTGAGATCAAAAGGTTTTTAAAACTTTAAGAAATGTGAGATTCCTATTCTTTAGTCGATCGCGATGTTTGTTGGTTTTGAGTCACTTGAGTGGCACGCAATTTTTTAAAAATTACCAATGAAGAATATGGGAGTATTTATCACCGTTATGCAATCGTTATTTATGTGTTTACTGCATGTGTTTAGTTGTCCACTGCACTCTTACAGTTTGTTAATGTAAGTAATAAATAAACGTTCCGTCTGCTGGGCGTATTTGCTGCCATTCTGCAAATGACTGGCTGATGCACTTTAATTTTGCCATGCACCTCCTCGCTTGAAATAATTAACAAAACAATAATTGCTCACCCTGTTTTAAAATATTCAAAGATGTTAAACGTATTTCAATTGTCTTTTAATTGCCTTAAAAATTGTTTCTATTCCCAGGCGCTTAGAAGGAACTTGTTTTAGGCAGCTTCTGTAGATTTGCCTGTAAGAAACGCTTTGTATGGTATGTGAAATTTGCCTAAGCGTACACCCAAAGAAAACATGTCACTTCTTACGTTTTGCTTTTCGCCTTTGTCCAGTTCCAGAGCTAGAAAAGGGAACTTTGAGGAATCTCTTTCCTCTGGAATAGCTCTAGCCTCATGTACAAAACAAGCTTTGCCGAAGTCTATCAAAATCGGTACCAAATGCTCAGCATTTCTATTTTCTTTTACAACAGTGTTATTGGACTTTATGTCATTGTGCAGGATGGCTGAGTCAAGGTGCAAATATTTCACTGCATCACAAATTTGGGAAGCTGTTTTTTCCAGTTTTCCTTCTTCAGTATGGAATTTAGAAATAATATGAGCATTATTTCCTTGCCAAGCTAATCCGAAATACATTTGGATTTCAAAATACATTTGAATTTCGTAAAATCATCGCCTCTTTAATCTTGGATTCGTTCCACCGTTCAATTTTTTTACTGCTGCACAATTTGCACCGTATGTAGAAACAACACAAACTCCGTAGTGCCCCTTTCCACAATTTCGTTTCGTGATTTTTATGTCCTTCATGGCTGTCAACTGCAAATTTGCTTTCTCTCTTCATCCAGTTGTTGTAAAATACTACGGCGTGACGATGTTCCCTGCTACGAAAACAGTTCACCGTTTTCTCAGCATCACCTTTATCTTTGCGGGCCATGGTAGTCACTTTTTCCTGGCTGGGCTCACACGTAGTTTTCTCTACGTTGCCTTTCTCTCCACAATCAATGGCCATAGTCTGCATTTCTTCCAGGCTGGGCTCGCACACAAATTTCTCCATGTCGCAGGTTATGGTTATCCTTTTTTCCTGGTTGGGGTCGTACACTATTTTCTCCTCTTCACCTTTCACTTTGCGATCAGTGGACATGGTCGCGCCAGCCTTTTCCTCCATTTCTATCCGGCCCGGATCGCTATTTCCAAGCTGTCTGTTTAAAGCGTCTGCTAATTTAGCCTGATTCTTTTTCTTCCTAACTTAAGAGTGCTTCCTCTTCTCCTCAATAGTGTGTTCGCGAAATCTGCTCATGGTAGTGTTTTCAGTTAAAGAATTAAAAACCGGAGTTTGCAGCTAGCAGTTCAGTTCCCTTGTCGAAATGGCACTTTTGCACTTACAATGAACTGCAGTTGTAGAAAACTTGCGCTGATTATTTCATCATGGAAATAAACTAAAAAGGTTTATTTATCGAACTAGGTAGATTATCATTGTCTTTCGTTTCCTGAAGTTAAATGAATTACAAAGCAAAACCTTTGTTTCACAACATCGCATTTTTCTTTGACCGTTATCATTTGCCAGCAAGCTAATCAACTGCTTTTGCATCTACTGTGTAGCACTGAATGATCCTGTTTGTCACTTTTTCGCGCTGCTGAGCAACACGATTAAAACAAATTGAATAGTCAATATTATATCTATCGATAAAACAATAAAGGGCTTGCAAACAACTGAATTGTACGCCAATATCTCTTTGAGTTAACATGAGGGTTTACACTGACCTGCAGCAAGTCCAGGTACATATTCTCTTTTCCTTGTAACTACATTTGAAGCAATCCATAAACCCAACAAGCTGAGACAAGACAGTGCACGAGGTTGCTGATAATAACAAAAATCAGTCACGTGGCAAAAACTCGTATCCAGGCCACGAAATAAAAAACTAGGTTCCAGGCCGCTACAATTGTTTTACTCGATTTTTAGCGAACTTACGGTAGAATATTTCACACCAAAACATCAAATTAAAGAGAACCCAACCATGCCCTATTTTACCAGTTGTGACTTCTGCAATAAGACATTTAAAACAGGAAGAACTGTTCAACCACCTAGCCAGTCGACATCCACAACTCAGGCAACACAACATTACATCTTCTGATGAAAAGGGTAAGCTTTTAGAGGCGCCCGAATCCTGAGAGATTCACAAAGAGATGCATGCAGACTATTTGAAATAGCTGAGTGCACTTCTAGAACGAGTAAATGGATCCTTACTTCCCTGCCCCACGACAAAACAAACTGGGGACAGGAAAGGACTGAATTTCATGCTGTAAATGTAATGTAAACATTCAAGAAATCTTATTCTTCTTAAACGTTGTGTTTCCAATTTTAGCTAGATTTCTAATGTAAATATTTAATGTTTGTTATTGTAAAGTAGATATTTTTAATGGTTATCCTACTTGTAGTTTTCAATTTTATCATTTCATATTATTTAAATTATTAGCATAGAAGTCCTTTTTGAAAACCATTAAGTCTATAAGTGAAAAAGTTACCTAAATAAAATAATCATCTGTCGATCTCGTTCTCTTCAGATTCCTAATAAAGAGGCAGTAAACAACAATACTATACTAGATAGACAAAAAGTCTACAGATCGACACACTTTCCAACGTTAAATCATGCCACTGAAGCAAAACTGAACGATGTCCAGAATCAATATTTTGTGCTACTTGGATCATTACTAAACTTTCTTGCGATGAAACAAGATAAAGTTCAGAAGAAAGGGAGTATGTTGGCTTATAGTTTGTTTTTAATGTAATTTTACATACTTCTTCTCCTTGGTGCCTGGTATCCAGCTGAGAGAGGATTACTCGAGCCAATGACTGAATAGCCCTCTCACAGTTTACAAGTCTTCTTTCGTTCGGACCTTGCTCACCAAATTTTACATTCTGCAAATCGGCTTGAAGGACTTTGATATAACGATTTAAAATGCCTATTGATCCACAAAGAGAAAATTGAATCAATACATTCCTAAGTTAATTAAAAATTCCCCCTTGAAAATCTAATGGCACACCCCTTCAACACCGATGATGCTCATTTTAAGCAATTTTCCATCTCATGGAAACAATTTTAAATGCCTACAAGTGAGTTGTTTAGTTGTTTGAAATTTGAACTTACTGCAATTTCCGTCAGCCTCAGATACTCCACCACCTATTAAAAACGAAAACAACTATTGACTAAAATCAGATATAGTTTGAGAGGATCACACAAACTCTACATGTCTCTTTGTTGTTTTCATGAAGGTAAATCAACTTAAACTTCCAATCCAGATTACAATATGTATTACTATAAGAATCTCAATAAATGTTTGTAATCAGCAAACACAATTGAAAAGCTTCAACTGACCAAAAATTAAATTAAATATTTTATTAGTTATAATGTAACACTCTGTCCGTTGATATGTTA
>JAOEJI010805141.1:0-14054 GCA_025448255.1 Umimayanthus chanpuru
GCAGTGCAGAGCAGTGCAGAGCAATCCAGTTTCGTTTTTTTGTGGGGGGAGGGGGTATTTGTTTTGCCTTGTTTTATCTGTTTTATCTGTCTTCTCTTGTCATGTCTTGTCTTATCTCGTCTGATCTGATCTGGCCTGGTCTTGTCTCGTCTGGTCTCGTCTTGTCTTCCCTCGTCTTGTCTTGTTTTGTCTTGTCTCGTTTCGTCTAGTCTTGTGTTGTCTTTCTGTGTCTCCAATAGCCCATTTCCGAATTATACTTCAGTTCTCGCGAACAATAACCTGAAGTCGAGGCTTCGTGCCAAGTTTTCATACTTTTGCTGTATTTTCTCGAACGAAGCCTCGACTTCCGGTTATTGTTCGCGGGAACTGAAGCGTAATTCAAAAATGGGCTATTGTCTTGCCTTGCATTGTCTTTTAACGTCTCGTCTCCTTTCGTTCCGTTTCGTCTTGTCAAAGCGACCTACCGTACTCCTGTCCCATGCACTGTAGGTAAAACCTCCTCTCAGCGCTATCTTGACAATCCCCGTTATCACCAGACCAAGAGCAATAAGCGGTGAAATAAACTGCCAGCAAATTTTCCACTTTCTGCTGATGTCCTTTCCTGTTAGTCGCTTGACGTCATCATTGTACCTAAAATGATTTTTTTGAAAGAGTAAACTTATAACATTTATAAAGTCAGTAGGCGGTAAAACTCGTTCGAAAAAAATCACATATTTTTCAAAAAAATTTAAATAGTATTTTTAAATTGTCACTGCTCTTTGAGAAATACCAGTTTTGAAATCTGAAAAGTTCCCCTAAATGCGAATGAATTCTATCGGTCAGGTTTCCAAAGTTTCTGTGTTGTGTTTCCAAAACAGCTGGGCCCGGTTGTTCAAAGCCCGATTAGTACTAATCCGACCTGGACTAACTATATTGGCTTTATTAAGAGTTGATCCGGGGATTAATACTAATCGGGCTTTCTACAACTGGGCCCAGAATGCAACAGTGTCGAAAAGTTTCTAACGATTTTATAATGCTTTCGTCTAATTAAACTCCTTACCTATTTATCCCGTAGAAGTACGAAACCCCGAGGCATTCAAATAGAGCAACTAGTAGAAGGGGAATTGTAGCCGAGTTGTCGATAATCCCCTGCAGATAATATCCGGTAGATTGGGAAAATACCAAGTTGGTGATACAGAATGCGAGGCAGATTCCACCTTTAAGAGGAAAAAAATAACGAAAACTGAATTTGGAGTGTAAGTAAAATAGAAAAAAATTTTTTTTCCTAGTTACCTTTTATTTGCTGCAAGAAAATGTTTTTCTCGACAACGTATTTGATTTCTTACTCTTTTTTACTGTTTTCGTAAGGAGACGTCGTAAAATCGATTTGGTACCGTTGAACGTCCATTGGACGTTAAGGGCTTACCCCCTCACCCTCTCTCTTAACGCCCACTGTTGTTTTTATGCTTCATAACTACGACTTACCTAATACAGTGGGGGATTCGAAGCATTTCACAGAAAGCTGCTCTGCAGCATTCTGGGCGATCCGATCGTCACATGAACACGAACACCGGCGAAAGTCATTGAAGAAAGTAAAGAATGTCAAACTGTTTGTTATGAAATTCGCTGGTCTCCAATCTCTCAGTAAATGATTTTGCTAGACCCTCACCTCCCCTCCCCTCCAATGGACGTTAAGGGGTACCAAATCGATTGTACGACGCCCCTAACACCCAGATACAAAGTTGCGACCTTTTTTTTATAAAAATATTGCATGCAAATGTTGCAGTTAGCGTATCACCCATTGAAATTGTTTCGCGCAGCCTTGCAGAAGTAGAATCAAATTCTACCTCTGCAATAGAGCGGTTTAATTTTCATTTGACTTTGAAACGAAAACAGGCGAACCAAACGCGAAACGAACGCGAACCAAACGCGAACCAAAGGTGAACCAAACGCAAATCAAACGCAAACCAAACGCGAACCAAAGGTGAACCAAACGCGAAACAAACGTGAACCAAACGCGAACCAAACGCAAACCGAACGTGAACCAAACGCGAACCGAACGTGAACCGAGTTTCTGGAGTTATGATTGGTTCTGCGAACACACAGTTAACATCCTTGTCATCTTATTGGATTTTGGAAGTTGTTCATTTGACGCCGTGTTCTCATTTTGATTTGTCGGGCGAACAAGATTCTGTAAAACAGCTAACAAAATTGCGTGTCAACAGACTGTGAATGAACAGCTACAGTTTGTAAGTCCTTTGTATTAAACGTGACAAACGAACAGTTTGACTAAAAACCATTAAAGTGTTGCTATTTTTAACGTTCCTGACATTGGAATATGAAACAAAAAGTAAACATGTAGCAAACGAGTTTTTCCAGGTCGAACGACAATCGCTGTATGGTGTATGCCAATTTCCGATAGCTAACACTTGATGCATTTTCCGAATTGCGCGCAATATTACGTATTGAACAGTAATGAACCGTGTGTCAGCACTTTTAAAGGTACGCGCACATTTGCACACACTTCAACTTACCATAGACCATCTCCTGCCTCCAATGTCTCGAAACAATCCCCATTTCAACAATAGTAGCATAAACAACTTGCAGCATTCCCAGCATGCTCGTGGATCCCAGTAGAAAAAGCAACAAATAGAATAGCGCCGACCAGAAGCTTGGTAACGAGTCCAACATCGCAAAAGCCTCGCTCATTCCAACAAACGCCAAAGATGTTCCCCCTGGAATCTGAGTTACAACATTTTAAAATTAGATTCTAAGCGTGTGGCCTGTAGTTCTTTCGTGTTAATAAGTTTGAGGTATAAACCTCATTACTTTTTTTGCCAAAACGTTCCTTTTAGGCTTTTTACTGAAATTGACCGCTCTAAAAATAAGAATAGGACTGGAACTGTACACCCAAACGGTCCCAGAAAGCAATGCTACAAATGCTAATTGTACAAGAACGAACAATAGTCAATACACAGTGAGTGCAAACTGTGATGTGATGCAGACAATGGATTTCCTAATTGCATTGTTTTTGAATGGGATGAAGTCGAATGTATTGTGCAAAACATTATAGATAGACTAGTTTCCTATACCCAGTTGCCGCTGATTACAATGACTACAGACTCGTTTTTGCAAGGGTAGTCTCAACTTGGTGTTGAATCTACATAAATACCCGCGAGATCTGAATCTCCAACAATACAGAGAGTTGCGAATAGGTCATGCACGCTTTCCTGAAAACTATATTACAGTATCACACGCCAATGTAAGTGCAAAGTTAAATTTGTAACACTTTGATCCATTCTTTTAAGTCAGTGTTGCACACTTTGTTTTATTTCTGTATATCGAAACAAGAATGAAGACAGTTCCGTACTGTGCCAGCTTTTTCTTCGCTCTTCGCTGCGCTCCGGGGGACTCCCAGTACGAAGAACGAAGAAGCTGCAACTTACCTTATTCAGATAGAAATTCATGTCACAATTCGAGAGGTTAGATATGGTGGAATTGAACTGATCGAGACACTGCATGGATTGATATCTGGCCTTGAACCCAAAGAAGGAGAACATGATGATGCTCGCCCAGATAGAGGTACCGGTGTTCGCCAAGGCGCAGATGACTGAGTCAGTGAAGAAATCGTTCTTGGGTCGATTCAGACTTGCAAAGGTTGATATTCCTCCGTAGCCGATTCCGAGGGAGAACACGATTTGTCCCGCTGCGTCCAGCCATACTTGGGGATCTTTTAACCGTTCAGTCTGTGTAAATGAAAAATACGTTCATAGTTGTTCTTGTTATAGTACCGGGTATAATTCGTAACTGTGTGTGACTGATAATAATATTAATAATAATAATAATAATAATAATAATGGCATTACCCAGGCGGCATTTCCACAGAGTGGCTCTTCATCCACCTGGGGGACCAACGCCTTTAAGTCACTGTCCACGGACGGTGTGGCGAAAGAAGATCACCTAAATACTCAACCCCATGGCCTAGCCGAAATCGAACCCGGGACCTTCTGGCTAGCAGTCCGAGGTCTTATCAACTGAGCTAACATCGCACACTGTCGATGGCCCATGCAGCTAACATCGCACACTGTTGATGGCCCATGCAACTGAGCTAACATCGCACGACTGTCGATGGCCCATGCAGTTATCCAATTATTAAGCTAGGGTATCTTAGACGGCATTTACAGAAAACTACCCTTTTCCAGTTTCGTGCACGGCCAAATCACAGTTTTCTAAAAATCGGCCACTCCGCGATCCGAGGGCCTGCTTTGCAGGCTAACACAAAACCAGATCAAGTTTCATTCCTGTACGACCCGCTTCCACTCCTGAGGCCCTATATTCGTTTACATGATACCTTCTAAAACTTCTAACAAGACATTCTGGAATGTGTTCATCCCAGTAGCTGCACCGGATCGAAATGTTCGTTCCGGAATGAAATTGAACTGCACGTCCCACAAGTATCATGTAATGGAAGTACGAGCTCAATCCGGTACAGAATTGGGCAAACGGTCGGATTGGTTGGGCTGACTTATATTTTCGATCCGCTGACGTTTTTACCGCACTTTCAATCCGGAATGAGAATTCTATGTGAACGTAAAACAAAATCTGTCTGTCATGCCGAAGTAAAGCTCGTTCCGGTAAACTTGTAAACATCACCTGACTCGATCGTGACCTAATGTTGTGTGCTTGAACTTGCCTATCACAACTGTCTGATCAGTTTGTTGTGTCCTTGAGCAAGGCACTCTACTTGACTTGTCCCAGTCGACTCAGCTGTATAAATGAGTACCAGCTTTTGCTGGGGGCTAACCTGCGATAGATTGGTGTCCTGTCCAGGGGGAGTCAAAGACTCTCATCCGCTTAACACTACGGAAACCGGAGATAAGCGCATGCCTTATGAGCCACTTGGCTCGGGAAAGGATATATCTTAGCTCAGCTTTGAATGTGCATACGTTCCGTTCTACGTTTTCAGTATGCGTGTGCTTTTGTACGTGTACGTGAACTTTCCTATAGGAGGTCTGGTCACGTGTCACATTCCCTTACCTGGAGAACGGACTTCGCTTGGCTTAACTTTAGCTGTGTACGCGTGTACGTTTACGTTTACAGTATGCGTGTGTTTTTGTACCGTGCGTATACTTTCCTACCTGGGGTATCAAGAACACAGCAAGACCCTGAGCCCAGCCTTCCAAATGTACTCCGGCGAAGAAAAGCACCACCAGTAAGGTGATTATAAGAATGAGTAGAACGTACAGCGCCTATGGATCAAAAAATATGAAACGGATAATGAGGCTGTGTGTAAACGACTGCGCAAGTGCGAGGTTGCAAGAGACAAATGCTGCTCCAATTCCAAGATGGCGTCTCGAAAGCCAACTTTTTACAGCAATAGCATGAGGTGTTTAACTTTTTTCCAACAAAATATTAAGGGGGAGAAACATGTCAGATTTGGGTCATGATTAACGGAATTAGAGAGGATATTTAATTTAAGTCATGCATAATCCATGGTAACCTTGTGGTGACAATGTGTTGTAAAATTTTCACATTCGTTAGTTTAGTTGTACAGAAAATCATGGATAAAAATGTAGATTACCATTTTATTTCCCATTTAAAATATATTTTCTAACCACTCGAATAGGGTGAAACGTTTATCCCTCTTTATCTGTACTTACCCTTGATGATGATCTTAAACCTTTCATGACAAGCAACCAGACAAGGGTCCAACACACCAAGATGAAACCAAACAATTTGCCATTGAAACCTTAACAATAAAGTACAAACTTTTATTAGTGACGAAGACAATTGTATGAAGTTGCAATAAAATATATAATGAAATAGATCAGTATAGAATAGAATAGAACAGGACAGAACAGAACAGAACAGAACGAAACAGAGGAAAACAGAAAACAACAGAATAGAAGAATAAAGCAGAGACGAGACAAGACGAGAAGAGCAGAGAAGAGAGGAGGAGAGAAGAAAAAAGAAGAGAAGAGAAGAGAAGAGAAGAGAAGGAAAGGGAAAAGAAGAGAAGAGCTGAAGAGAAGAGAAGAGAAGAGAAGGAAAGGGAAAAGAAGAGAAGAGCTGAAGAGAAGAGAAGAGAAGAGAAGATCGGAGAAGAGAAGAGAAGAGAAGATCGGAGCAGAGCAGAGAAGAGAAAGAAAGAGAAGAGAAGAAAAGGCAAAAGAACAGAACAGAACAGAACATAATAGAACACAACATAATAAAACGAAATGGAACAAAAAGGAGCAGAACAGAAACGAACAGAACAGAACAGAACAAAACAAAACAATACAATACAATACAACACAATACAGCTTAACGCAAGGCAGCGCAATGTAACACAAAGTGGTGCTAACTCGGTATCACTGACACATGTCAAGACACGATAAAACAGAGCAGAAAGGACAGGGCGGACTGAGGCAAGGTGAAGTTCCCCTATATATCTTACAATTTAATCTATGTGTATGGTACTGTACATCGCATTCGTTAGTTGGTGTTGAACTCCAAACAATTATCAATTTTAGAAAACAATATCTTTCAACAATACATACCATTAATGTGATTCATATCGTCTGACGTATCTAGAGTGTTCCTGAACCAAAAATACTCGGCTGGACTGGCTGATGCACACTCGGGGTCTACGGTCAGTATCATGCTTATATTACCTGTGTCCGTAGCGCTAGGGCAGCTTTTCCACGGCAAAGTACTCGTTAAGGAAAAGCAAAAATAATAGAGACACCACGTGACTATCAAGCAGTAGTAAAACGAGCAAATCAGTGAGTTCATTACAGTAGCGAAACCTATCCATTTTAGTTTCGGTCCCAGGCTCTGCCAAGACTTCAGTGGTGACTGGTGCCCAGCTCTCTGTCCGAGGGACATCTCCAAACAAACCAAAGGAATTCCCGCGAACACCAACATGATGAGATAGGGAATGAGGAAAGCGCCTAGGTAAAACAAAAACTACTGAGCATGGTTGTTGCCATGGAAACAAAACAGTTCCTGCAGCCGGTTACTCGGCCCAGTTTTGTTAAGGTTACTTAAAACAGCTATGAAACATTTGAGTACCTAAACAACAACATGACAATGCGTCTCATTGCTTGTAGCTGATAAGCCCCAATTTGATGTAATTGAAATACATTACCAAGAGAATCAAGGAAGAGTAGTTGTTTTTGTCATTTAATCTGTTTCCATGATAACGTATCGAATGGAATGCAACGATAAAAAACACTTTTTTGTGAAAAATTGTTCAGTATGTGTGTTAATGAGATAACGTTTTCATTGCTTGAATTTTCACAGAAATTGACAAACGGTTAATGCTGTATTTGCAAATTAAGGTTCAATAAATTTTGAGTCACACTCCCGATACCCTCTGTCATATATTTTTTTTAAAAGTAGTTCTGCTTTCGGTGACTGAAACGCAATCTACACTAAATTATGCAAATCAATAAAATTTTGAGCAAACATGGACAAAGCAATATTTAAGTGTTATATTGAAAGTGCTGCATCGTCATGGAAACGCTCCAAATCTTCGTATAAACCCAACCAGCCTAAACCTCTACCTATAAATAAAGTTTTATCCTAGGAAAATCTTCAATAAGACAAGTATAAACATGTGTCCTATTGACCCTGGCTGATTGCCCCCGTGGTATATTACTTTGGCAATCAATTAGGACTGTTTTTTCACTGGTGAGATGTACAGATAAACTTTACCGCGAAGTTGTTACTATTAAAACAACCGTAGAAACTTAAAAAATGTGAAATAGTGCGATTGCCATGTGATTTTGACAATGTGGCATTGCCTCAATTCTGGCATTGTATTTTCAACGAAACAAAACAACAGTTGTTCATTGTGAACAAATGGTCCAAACCCCGTTGAGAACAGAGGTCCATGCAAACGGACGCAACATTGTTGACCAACAACACGCAACATTGTTGGGCCTAACATGTTGCGTCCGTTTGCATGGAACCACAACAATGTTGACACTTGTTGGCACTTGTTGCGTATAGTTTGAAGCCGGTCAAACTTTTGGCGCAACAAGTCCCAGCATTTCTATTGTTCTGTAACCAGCGAAGCGTAGCGCAACAATGTTGCGCCCGTTTGCATGGAACCACAACAATAATGCTGGCATCGTGCAAACGTCTGTACATGCGCATTGCAATCTCTTTTCGGGATTATTGTACCAGGATGCATCGCTTCTTTAGACAACCGCCAATAATGTTGGCAGTTGTTGCGTTCGTTTGCATGCACCACGCAACAAGTGCCAACAAATGCCAGCAACTCCCAACATTGTTGGGCTAACAATGCTGTGACTTGTTGCGTCAACAAGTCACAACATTGTTGCCTGTTGTTGGGATTTTTTAGCCAACAAGGTTGCGTCCGTTTGCATGGGCCTAAAAGTTTGACCGGCTTCAAACTATACGCAACAAGTGCCAACAAGTGCTAACATTGCTGTGGTTCCATACAAAGGGACGCAACATGTTAGGCCCAACAACGTTGCGTGTTGTTGGTCAACAATGTTGCGTCCGTTTGCATGGGCCTTTATAAGATGTCTCACATGGAAGGCATGAACTGGAGGTGTAATATCGATTTTTAAAAAAAGTTTGGAAAAGTGTTTTTGTACATAAGACTACGTCCATAACTTTCGTGTAACAATCACAAATTACAAAGATATAAATTTGCAATCCCCATACATATGGAGTTGATGCCAATCTTATTTCAGTTGCAAATTTTACAAGCAAAAAATGTCTAAGTGTTCTGTTAGTTTGTTATCTGATTGTTAATCAGGTTTCAGCTTTTTACTAACCTCCTCCGTTTTCGTGGCAAAGCTTTGAAAAGCGCAACACGTTTCCAAGTCCCAGCATGTATGTAATGGTGACAACAAACAAATCGTACTTGCTAGTCCAGGGCTGTTCTCTCTCGCTGTCTGTAGTTTGGGTCTCTTGCTCCTTACCACTTCGAAGGTTCCACTGAACAGCGTTAAATTCTTTGCTAGTTTTATTAGATTTTGGTCTTCCAGAATTATAATAAGCATTTCCATTTGAAATATTTTTTATCAAATCTTCCTGTTTTTCTGTTTGCAGCGGAACCAACTGAATCGTATGATCAAATTCTTCCATTACAAATGCTCTGTTTTGATGGCCAACCGATCTGATTAGTGCTGAAGAGTTAGAAAGCTTGTCTGCTATGTTCATTTCTTTTTTTGTTTTCGAAGTTTCTTTCAAATTTTGAGAGTTGCCATATCTCTCTATTTGTATTCTCCGCAGCTCAGCGCTTGGGTCTATGAAAAAGCACCGATAATGGTTGGTGTACATGCCATTCGCTCTCCTAGGATGTATCTTTAATAGATGATTGTAAACCTCCGGTGTTTCACTTTTCTGCCCTGTTTGCTGTCCAGTTTGTGATCTTTGTGACTTAAAATTGCTACTGCTGTCGCACTTCCTTTTCTTTGCCTGCTTTTGTGAAGATTCTTTGTGAAATGAGACTCTTTTGCCATTGGGTTCTCTGTGGACGTGCGCACATGTCTCGAGATGGCGATGTGTTCCACTAAGTACTGGCCGGTCAAATGTTGCGTTTCTTTCCTCATTTTGTGACATTTCAAACTTCACTGCGAATGTAAAACAACACTATTAAGTATTTAAATGACAGATAAGTTTGTCTTTAAGTTCGTATAGCTTCAGGGTAGATGACTCCAGTCTAACAATTGATTTAATTGAGCTGATACTTAAAAAGATCTATCTGCAGGAAACTTCACCTTTATTATAATCAAATGTTTTCGCCGATATTGCCGGTCGGGATTGCGTAGCAAATCGACAGAGACAGAGAGAGACAGAGACACACACACACACAGAAAAACAGACAGACAGAGAAAGTGAGCAGGAGAGAGAGACTGCGTGTTAACAGGTAAGGAGTCTTCTGAAGTAATGGAGTCTTCTGATAGACGTAAATAGTGATTATTTTAAACTGCTCTTATTTCCGTTGCTTTTTACACGACCTTTTTATAGTAAGAACCAGAATCTTCGCATGAACTGACTCATTGGTCCAATTTTTTTGGTGTTTCAGTCTCAAACTGTTCTAAAATGTTACGTTCTTAATTCAATACCTATTAAGGTTGCCTATAGTTAAAAAAAAAACAACACCTGAAATGGACATAACCGTGCTCCTTCGGTTCAAGTCCCGGAAACGCGATTCAACGAAAATGATTAAGCTTTGAAGTTTTATTGAAAACTTGGATTAAGTAAAGAATTGATAGAGTTATACTTAAGATAAAAATTGTATTATACAATACGTTTTCAATTGTATGATCATCGTTAGGTCTTGCAGTTTTTACCAGGCGTGGTGAGTATCGAATTCATTTGCTTTATTTGTCTTAGAACATGCTTGATTGTAGTTCCAAGTCTTCCCAGTCTCAGACTGTTCTTATAGATTCTGAATAATCTGAGTCTCATTGAATAATATCTTTGGTAAAACAAAGACGAGGAGTAGCACTTTAGTCAATTTTAAGTAATTTTGAAAGCTCATGGAGAGGTTTGTATTATTCGCATCCGAGGAAAAACCCCAATCTTTGTCCTGTGATAGAAAAAATGGTTAAGCGTTGACGCCCTATACATGTATGTACAGAGTAATAACCAAGGCAGTTTCTTAGAGAGCACAGATAACCGGCAAGCCGTTTCTTAAATTCTCACGTAGGTACTTACCGTGAAAACAAATTCAACGCGAATAGTTTTATTTTCCGCCTTCCTTCCAAGCGAGTAATTTTGCTGTTACATTTTTCAATTAAAAGCTCAAGTAAGGAATTATTTTGGTGTACTACATAGTAAATTTTCAAAACAATTAGGATGCAAACGCGATTTCCATGATGGTTGTAAAGAACGGTTATTTTATTGTAATTGCTCACGTTTTTCATAATAGTAATCACTTCTCACTCTCAACTCAAATTTGAGTAAAAAGTATTGTTTACTTTGTTAACGAAAAATTGTCTGGAAATCCCGTTGATCCTTTTGTATTTCAACTCGCGGTTCGAGCAAAATATTTACTTTTGTGTCTGGTAATTCCTTTTGATGATTTGTTGCACTATAATTGCCTCAGCTTGGAGACGAAATGTATTTCAGCAAAATGAAGTCTTAGGATATAAGCTAACGACTTAAAAGTTAATGTGTAAAAAAGTTGACACTAAGAAAATTAAAAATTCATTCTATAGAACACAAAATGTTAAATACTTCAAAACACTGCATAATGCAAGCTCGTCCGAAATAATTATTTGCCTGGCAGGTGAACATTTATAGTTATAGTTAGCGCAAGCTACACTTAAGTCAGACTGATTATTAGCACGACCTTCGATTTGCTTTGTGACACAAAGCTCAAAGACATTTTGAATTTCCGTCTGTGATTGTAAATGTAATGTAAAAGACTTTCGGACTTCAAATTAATTTAACTGACAAAAATATATGAAATTGACTTCTTCGTTGGCTATACAATACACGAGTGCTTCTATTTAAATAATAGACTTTATAATTAGAAGAGAATGCTGTAGTATGTTTAAAGATGTCACACTGTATCAGAAAAATAATCATATAGAGTTACCGGAACAAATTTCAATCAAAAACGATTTCTTCCCTGCGAAACAAAGATATCAGTTTTATGATCCCATACAGCAATGGTAGTACATCCTCTAGAGAAATCCGCAGAAACACAGTTTTCTATAGATCTTGCATAAATATAGATTTAAACAGCTGCCAAGGGTTTGAAAACTAGCGAGTCTACATATATTTTCAAAGCTCTAGTCATACCAGCTTAGTGAGAAGTCCGCGTAAATTTTGTATCATGGTATGGGTTAAGCTACAATAAAAACACAATTTGACAACATCTGTAATTAGCTTAAACGGAACCCCCAAGGAAACGCTAATATGATAGTCGCAATGGGATCCTAAATTCTAATTAGAAAAATAAAAGAAAGAGAAAAAAAACAAAGACAAAACTCACTGAAGTATGTGTTAACATAAAAAGACATCGTTTTAAATTGATCTAACTTTTGTCCTTTAAAGAGATCAGTTTGCAAGAATTTTGCATTTATACTACCAAGACTGTAATATTTGGAACATATAGCTTAGTGATTTTAGATAACAACTTGGACAACTCAGATATTACAATCGGAGTTATGGGCTTGGCAATTTACTCGGTCAATATAGCAAGTCAATTAGCTGGATCTTTGTCCATAGAATAAAATAGATCGCAATGTCTCTGACTTGAGGTTTGATTTATCAACTACTAGTACCTACTTTCTTGCTTTACCAAGTTTTGACTATATAATGGAAGATGCAACGTTTTCGCGCAATTAAGGCTCTGAAATGAAAAAAACATATATATCAGTGACCATTACATTTGATATCAAAGTGCTTTGCGAAGCCACTTTTTAGAAAGACTTATTTTATTATTTACTGCTAAACATATGATCATAATCGCAAAAATAATTGACAAAAATAAATGTGAAGGATTTCACGTTTTGTAGATGAAACAGAGGTGCTGAAGCAATTCACGAAGAAGTTTACTCTGAAAAAGATTGCGTTTCAGAGGCTATCGAAGAAACCCTCTACTTGGTTTGATAAAGGAGAAAATATCAAGGCAATAAAACCGGTACCTTTATGATGTTCTCATGAATTACCAAACTGTTTCTCTTCACTGCCTACGACGTTCAGATATCTCTGCCAACAACAGCCAAAAGACCCCTTTTCCGGAAACTTAAACCCGAGAGATACATTTACCAATTTCGTATTCGACGTGCAGCAGATGTTGTCTAAAGCGGCGGCTTTCGTTGACATAATAACAAACACTCCAACAATTGATCGCTGTTCCAATAAATTTGAAAGTCAAGGGAATGATACGAGCTGTCAAATTACGATCTTCTTAGCCATTAGCAGTTTACACAGCTTAATTTAGTTAAAGCGCTCTTCTGATATTAGTTTGTCAGTGTTTCGTCAGTTGCAGAGAAAAACTATAAATCTGAACTGAAATGTGTTAGAGACTTTACAACTTTTGAGTTCTATATGGCTTTCTTTGAAAGATTTTGAAACGATAATTATCCCACCTTAACAGCACTCAAATATTCAGCCAAGGGCAGTTTACATTCACCCGCGTGGATAGCCAATTAGGTTTTGTTGTCGGCAAACATGATTTCCCGGCGTCCCTAGCGCCTCGTTGTTCAGACCTAAGAACGTTCTTACGAAGTATTCGAAAAAGATTGCAGAGCTTACTGCTTTTTGGGCGAGGTTAGGCAGTGGACCTTCTCAGACCGGCTCCAATTGCAAAATACTCTAGCCATATAGAGTGGTAGTTTAATATGCAAGAACTTTCTACTATCAGACATCACTTCAAGTTAGATTTGCCAACGGGAAATCCTGGATATAGAGGACCGCAAGACATATCAAAATATACGAAAAACAAAACAATAATGGCGGATATTCTAATTTGTTCATAGTTTTCTATAAAAGTGCCATCAGAGATGAATCTTATACTTAAGATACATCGATTTTGCTGACTTTCAGTCAGAATTTGCCCAAATTTGCTTCAAACATATGACGTCAACATTTTGAGATCTAAAAAATTCCATCTTTCTTTAAAAAATTTCTGATGGCGGATTAGGGAAGAAACATTTCGTAAAGACGAAACTAAACTTACCTCTGACCTAGGTAAGCTAGGTAGCGCTGTTTCTTTATAATAATACTAAAATATTCAAAATAATGAAAGCAATTGTTATTCAAGAACATTAACACGACGTCACGTGTCGATACATTCTACCTGATGCAATTCCACTGTCAGATGTAACACATAGTAATTTTTCGTTAGCCTTTTCATCATTGTAAGAGAAAGAAGTTGTGAAAACATAAGAAGCATATACGAAATGCATCAGGATTTGATGACATCACAAAAGCGTCATATATTCCCTACAAACACATTATTGGAAAGAGATTTGGGGGGAACAACTTATCCTCTAATTTTCAATTTTGTAACTATTAGCGTTGTTAGGTTACAGGTCGTGGGAACTTTCACTTCCATCCCAATCCCCAACCCTATCCACAGCTCTACCACTCTC
>JAOEJI010806252.1:0-14053 GCA_025448255.1 Umimayanthus chanpuru
AAGAACATGTGTGAAGTGTAACTTACCCTTCCCTTTCCCCCTTCCCCCCTTCTCAGTTTGCTCCCTCTCTCATTTCCCTCCCCTAACGTCCTTGGTTTCCGAGGAATTTCCAGTTTTATTTCTTGTTGGAATTTAGACTTTCGTGGATCCTCACAATGTCCTTTTCCTGTTTTCACTGTGTCAGTCTTATCAAACGAAATGTTTTTGCAGTTGTCCAGGTGTGATAGATATTAGATTACCGGCTGAAGAATGAACTCATCACACATGTACCTGAAAATATGGATGTAGTTTACTCTCTAGATATGCTAAAGGTAAATGGAAGCGTTCCATTAGGAAATGTTGTCGGGAATAAGCCTGTGACAAGGAATCTTTCAAAATAGTGTCAAGTGCTGTGAATTCAATCAGCAGATTATATATTAAATCAATTTAACATTTTATCCTTGGCTATTACCTTACATGTAATTACAGGCATGTACACATTAAATAAGATATGTACATGTATGTATGTTCCTACCCGGCCTTAAACACGTCAGCAATATAATTTTTGCTGTGTGTTTGTTCTGAAGTTGTTATACCTACATGTACAATGTAAAGTCGGTTGATCTTATACTATCTACCAGAACGATGTTTTTAAAATCCTTTACTATTCCTTTTCTTTGTGCTTTACACCTCAGATCAATACAATTGTACAAGCAAGACAGTCTAGAATAAGTTTCAATACAAGCTGGTAGGTACAACTTGTTCCTTACATTGTACAGTATATTGTTTATTCAAGACTTGACTTGGCCTGCTGCAGCTGTAAACAGAATGTCCAGGTTCGATTCCTTGTCTGTCCTTCTGTGGCGTTTTTTCGTTGCACCATTCTTGGTTAGTCAGTTATTAAAGCTGCTATACGCATCGGCTTACTAAAGTTAAAAACCATCAGAACAGTTCTATTTTTTTCAATTTCACAAGTTTTAATTAACTTATTTTGGTAATGCTGTTATAAGAATTCAGGTACATGTTCATACGTGTATGCCAGGTAATTTTAAAGCTATTTCATTTACAAATCATTAAAAAAAGACCATTGGCTGAATCCTACGGAGCTGTTTTGAATGAAATTCTTGAAATGAACTTTTGTAGGTTCAAGTGTGGTGTTACGGGAAAGTTGAACCTGGTACCAATATGTATAACTTAAGGTCGTCTTTTTTTGTTTCCAAAGTTTTGATCAATACAGAATATTGCAAATTGAACAAATCAACAGGCCAACTACGTTTCTAACTACTTGGGGACTTTCTTTGCTTTGCCGTGAGGTTTGAATAAGAGTGTTCGATTAAATTAATTTTAACTTGTTCCACTTTTCTTAGGTTGGAGGATTTGTATGAAAAGATTGTCATGGAAACAACAGGTAAGTTTGTTAGAAGTGCCTCTTAAGTTTAAGAGACTATAGCTTGTGGTTTTATTTGATCAGACTTTGAAGTGATATCCCCATCCATCCATCCATTCATCCATCGCTCTTTTCTCCTCATGTGGAGATTGAGGAATATCCCCATAGTGTTTCAATTAATATTTTCATGACAGGCATTGTTGCAGGAATTTTGTGAAAAGTAACCTAGGATTTAACAGAGCAGAAACGACTGGTAAATTTGCACACATTTTAGCAGATCCGTTATTGGTTTATGATTAAAACGCAAATCCCGAAGTCCTTGAGTGGTAAAAACAGCACTTACAAGTCATCCATTAACACATATAATGCGCATCAGTTCCTATTAACATTAACTTTAGTCAAGGTCAAGTTCCGGAAATACAACAAGTGTATGAGAAATTGAAATTTTACCTCGACTTAAAGTTGTTTATGGAGTAGGACACTGTCCAGATGCTAAATATGAAAGTGATCAATGCTCCTGGGACTGAAAGTTTCACGATCAAGTTATGTTCGAATGGAACTCCAGAAACCTTAACTGCGTGTTAAGTAGAAAAACACAAGAACACTCACTCAACAGGCTCAGTATTTAATGTATTCGCAAATACTCGCGCGATGTGCTGTAACTCGCGGACTGTACTGTAGATTTAGTTTTGTCCAGTTCTGTTTTATGTCTTTTTATCATTTTCTTTGTGCAGCTAAGAGAATAACTCCCTTGGTGTGTAACCCGGGCCGGATCATGCTGACCTCAGCACGACTCTACTTCCAGCCATTCAACAATGCTGAACCTGTAAGTTCTACAGGGTTCGTACAGGTCATGGAAAACCTGCAAAGTCATGGAAATTTTAAAATTCGTTTTCCATGCCTGAAAGTCATGGAATTTTGGTTTGGGTCATGGAAAGTCATGGAAAATGAAAATTACTTTATTAAAACATGGGTCAGTTTACTTTTAGAGCGAGAACAAAGCAGAAACTTGGCTGATTTAGGAGTAAATACTGGTAGCTTCATTGTAGAATATGTTTTTAGGTAAGTACCTTAATATCCAAAAGACTAACTCTGTTCTATCTTAAAGTTGTTCGGTTCAATTCCAGAATAGTTTTATTTATTACCAAGAAAAAATGGTCAAAATTAGATGGCGGGAAATCCCTAGAGGTCATAGAAAAGGTCGTGGAAATTCATGGAAAGGTCGAAAGAGTACGAATTCTGCTCTAACAACCACTTTATGTTTGGTTCGTGAAAGGTAATCTAACAGCGTGTTCCACTGGGATGCAAGGAGTGTTGTAATGTCTGTCTCAAGGAACAATCGTATTTTTTGATGAATCAGCCAAAACTAAATCAAAGAATGGTTCAGTTGAAATGGTAAATCCCAATAGCACACGCTGTTGCTTTAATCAATAAAAACGTTATGCCAGTATGCTCTGATGGGTATCGAAAATAGATGGTAGTTTGCAATCTATGCCTGACCTGTAAGTTCAAACCTTTGTGTTTGCGTGTGCGTACATGTGTGTATGTTGGGGGAAGGGGGTACAATTTATGCTTGATGGACTAGGGAAGTTTCATGGGCAACATTTCAAGGAAGAAAGGAAGTTATTCTTATGTTCTACTCTTCTCCTATTGTCGTCAAGGTGATAATGAACATAACACATAACATGACATAACATAACATAACGTAACATAACATAACATAACATAACGTAACATAACATAACATAACATAACATGACATAATATAACGTAACACAATAGTTAAATAGAACAGCAAGAAAGAAGTTCTTTCCATCGGCACATCATTTCTTTCTCCTTCTTTGCCACTGCACACGACTGACTGCGAACCACTGCATCCCACTGATGTAATGACATTGTCTACCAATTAGCTACATGTAGTTGCATCTGTGAAAACAGATGTTTACATGTACAGTAATTGCTGAGAACTTATTGTATTTGACTTTTTGTTCTTAGTGCCCGGTGGTCAAACTCAAAGTTTGCAAAATTCACAGAATAATAAAAAGACGATATCTCCTGAGACACGTAGTAAGTTCGTTCACCATTTTATTGTATTCTTAACTTCAGTTGTTTCATCTACTCGTGCATGTTCTATTGATATCATATTTGGTTGCATGAACATCTCTGAACATTGTCCAAGTCTTATTGTATATTCTCGACCAATCAAATCCCACGTTGTAGGTGAAAGACATAAGAGTACTCAATGTCACACTTAAAAGTAAAGAAGGAAGATCACACACGCTATAAATACTGAAAGGTTTGCAATTTGTTTTGCACTCTGCTTGCTTCTGATAATCTGATAATTGTTTCTCTGATACATTTTCAGGGAATAGAAATATTTTCATCAGATGGAATGCATATGTACTTAATTCTAAATTCGTCAAGTGAAAGAGATGAGTTTTATGATCAACTGAGAGAGCAACCTGGTAAGTGGTATTTCCGTCACTTAATATAATATAATATAATATAACATACCATAACATAAAATAGCACCACATAACATCACATAACATAATATATAATATATAAGAAATTTCTATAGCGCTTTTTACCATTGAAGTTCAAAAACGCTTAACAATGCAATAAAACAAAATAATAATTATGTAGACTGTACTTAAAAGAGTATTTTTGTCACAGCTTTGTATTCTAATTCCCATTTTAACAGAGCCAACATTGTTGACCAATAATGTTTGACATTGTTAGATAAGACGTTTGAATCCTGAAACATGATATTAAAATGAATCCAACAAGTTGGTTCAACATCTCCCAACATTGTTGAACGCAACATGCTGAATTCGTTTGAACACCTTGTTGGATGGCGTTGGATCTGATTTGATTGGTTCCAACGTCTCATTCAACAAATGCCCAGTATTGTTGGACCAACAATGTTGAGCATTATTGAATTTATGTATACGGACTTTGACATCTTGCTGCAACAATTTTGGATGATGTTGGAACAACATGTTGGATTAATTTTAATACCCTGTTGGATAGTGGTGGATGATGTTGGTCGAACATGTTCGATCCATGTAAACTGACCTCTATTATCCAATGTAGTTTATATTAGCACAAGTTCACTACTCTTGAACCATTTGCTTCCAGATGTTAAACTAGAAGACAACGAACCAGAGAACATGACGTTACGATGGCAGAATGGCACCGTTTCCAATTTTGACTACCTGATGTACTTAAATAGGTATGAACCTGTTAAACGTAAATGAGCATTTAAGAGATACGAACCTGTGTAAATAGGTAGGACATATGATTTTATTAAATGTATTTAAATGGAAAAGATTTATGAACCTGTAAAGCCACTGACGTGAATCTAATGGTCTTTGCCAGGTAAGATCGTGTATAAGAGAAAGATTCGTACTGTGATACATTGTTTATTTTCTAGTATTGTTGTTGATGGTGGAGCAACTGTGTTCTGGTGTTAATATGTCGGCGATTGATAAAAGCAAAGGAATGAGGTTGTCTTATTCAACATGAGAAGACAAAATCCAAATTGATCTTAAATTATGAGAGTGTGTACCAAATTGCACCACGGTGATACGATTGCAGACTCCAAATCGTGCAAAAAGTAATGAGTGGGTGATTAATCCTGAATTCACTGCTTTAGGGAACCAATCAGATTGCAAGAATCACCAGTGATTTCAAAATGGCTATAAGCAACGAAGAAATCTTTGTGTATATCTCAATTAGGTAATTTGTATAAATATGGTTAAGTACTGATATAGCTTCTCTGCTTTTAATGACCAATCCTTTCTAGTTAACAGCAAGAAATTGAACATCCAGTATTTCACCAACATCGGTACAATAAACGACGTTTTATAATGTAAATTTTTCTTAATTTTAATTTTCAATATGTTACGTAGAGATAACTATTATTCATCTGGGAGTTTGATTGAGAATCAAGTATCAAAGAGTTGATTTAATACCTTCGCGTGTCATAATATACTTTTTAGATTAACTAACTGTATTTGACAAATTGATTTACTTTCCAGCTTAGCAGACAGAAGTTTTAATGATCTCACACAGTATCCCGTATTTCCGTGGGTAATAGCTGATTACTCAAGCAACAAACTAGGTATGATCCGAATTTCTAGCTTTGAATTGTTTTTAATCGTGTCTTTGTTTCTTTACAAGTTTGTTTGTTTGTTAGAGACACGTGTACGCGATGTGTACATAGTAAATCCAGGATTAGCACAGTCTTGAAAAGTGCTTGAATTTTGAGGTTGACCTCGAAAGTCATTGAATTTCATTAAACTTCAAAAAGTCCTTGATAAGTACTTAAATCTGTTCCCAGTACGTTGAAAACTCTAGAAGATTCTTGAATTTTGAGAAAAAAGAACAAAGACGGCAAAAAATCCGAGTATTTGTATTACAAAATAATATGGGAGGAATCCTAAATGTACCCACTACCGTGCCTTTACTGCCATCATGTGCCATGGCAAGATCAAGATATGAAACCTATTTAGAGCAACAAAGGGGAAAGAAGCGATGTGAGGAGAAAATCAAAGAGAAAGCACCTACTGGATGGACTTGGTGTTCTAAAAGAACAAAAGATTGAATGAGGACAATCAGGCCATGGTTAGTACTGCTGACAAATTGTCTGTGAGAGCAGAAAGGGAAACTAACTTGTCATATGTTAGTCAGTCTAATTCTTTAAGACAAACAGCAAAAATGAACGCAACAAAGCTTCAACTTTTGGAAGAGGAGATATCAAGAAAACGGCTTGCTTTAGAAGTTCGTAAGAATATGCTTATGTAAACAGATACTTAAACTTAACTAGATATGCTCAAACGTTAGTTCTTGGTGACCACGCACCTATAATTATTGTCATTGCAATTCGTATACAAAGTTGCAATGATGCCAGTAAACAGTTTGGTGTACGGTAATTGTACATACATAGTCAGTGTTGAAGTAGTACATGTAGCCTTGGACTCTAGGCCCTTGGGAATTTTGTTTGGTCCTTGAAAAGTCCTTGTAAGTCCTTGAAAAGCAGACTTGACTATCTGTATAAACCCTGAACTCGCTTGGCTAAAGTACATTGTAAAATGAGGTCTTTTTTGTTTGGGATGAGGATAAGAGCAAAATGGGCTGTGCGAGGAAATGAAGCTCAGTAGGCTAATTAAAGGGAGAGATAAAGAAAAAAATAAAGTTACTTTTTGCAGTGATGTTTCTCATGATCACTAGCAGATCATATACAACTACATTTAAAGTTTTTCTTGATGGAGGAATTGCCGTTTTTCCTTTCTTGTTGCAGCGAAAGCAAAAAACAGAAAGTCAGTTTTCTAGATCCGTTGCTCTCCCCTGTTTTTAACTTTGCGTGATATGAAAATATACAAGTTTGGATGTTGAATAAAATGTCTTAGAATATATAGTGTTGACGAAAGCACCTGTGAACCTCTATTTCTGCAGATTTGACAAGTGCCGAGACCTTTAGAGACCTAACAAAACCTATTGGAGCGCTCACGGAATCGAGATTGGAACAGCTGAAGGTTGGAATTAAATCTGAAGATATTTGCCATATCTTTATTTTTGCACGCCTTGTGTTTATAGATCTTCACTTCCTATTATCTTTAAATACAGGTTTACCTTTAGTTCTAGTTCTGCTTTTTTGGTACATTCACCTTTCCTCTTAATCTACCTTCACAATTACCTTTGCATGTACCTTCGTCTCATACGTTTTCTTTTCCCTTTACCATTATCGTTACATCTGCCTCCTCCTTAACATTTACATTACATCTACCATTTCCTTTACAATTATCGTTACATCTACGTTCTCATTATATCTACCTTTTCCTTTTCTTTTACAATTATCGTTACATCTACCTTCTCATTACATCTACCTTTTCTTTTTCCTTTCCATTATCGTTACATCTACCTTCTCCTTAACGTTTACATTACATCTACCTTTTCCTCTGCCGTTGCAATTATCGTTACATCTACCTTCTCCTTAACATTTACATTACATCTATCTTTTCCTTTACAATTATCGTTACATCCACCTTCTCATTACATCTACCTTTTCTTTTTCCTTTACAATTATCGTTACATCTACCTTCTCATTACATCTACCTTTTCTTTTTCTTTTACAATTATCGTTACATCTACCTTCTCATTACATCTACCTTTTCCTCTACTTTTACAATTATCGTTACATCTACCTTCTCATTACATCTACCTTTTCCTTTTCCTTTACCATTATCTTTACATCTACCTTCTCCTTAACGTTTACATTACATCTACCTTTTCCTTTTCCTTTACAATTATCGTTACATCTACCTTCTCATTACATCTACCTTTTCCTTTTCCTTTACCATTATCCTTACATCTACCTTCTCCTTAACGTTTACATTACATCTACCTTTTCCTTTACAATTATCGTTACATCTACCTTCTCATTACATCTACCTTTTTCCTTTTTATTTTGCAATTATCGTTACATCTACCTTCTCATTACATCTACCTTTTTCCTTTTTATTTTGCAATTATCGTTACATCTACCTTCTCATTACATCTACCTTTTCCTTTTCCTTTACCATTATCTTTACATCTACCTTTTCCTTAACGTTTACATTACATCTACCTTTTCCTTTACCTTTACAATTTTTCTACCTTCCCATTACATCTACCTTTTCCTTTACCTTTACAATTTTTCTACCTTCCCATTACATCTACCTTTTCCTTTTCCTTTACAATTATCGTTACATCTGCCTTTACCTCTACTTTTGTCTTGCCTTTTGCCATTATATTTGCTACTACCTTAACTCTTTACAGAGCGTTTATTTTTTACTGTGTGTTTGTTTATCTTTCGTTAAGTTAAAAAGTACATAGAGGCATTATCCCAAAAAAAATCAGATTGCTGAGTACCGTATTTCCTTTACACTGTGCTAAGCTTCCTGGGGGAGGGGGGTTATTCTTTTTCAGTTCGTTTGGATCGGGTCTTATTGGAAGTGGGAGGGGGATTATTAAAGGCTGGGGGCTTAAAATATAATTACCTGAACTTTAGAATCTTACAACTAGTTTTATTTTTAATATCGACAGCTTTCAAATAAATCTAATCTATATAATTTAGCAAAACTAGGCAGTTTGCACTTTGACCTGATAAAGAAATTGTTAGTGTTTATAATTTATACACACGCAAGTTTTCACATAGCACTCATATTTCTGCATTGAAAGTAAACAGCTTTTAACAAAGAAAAATTCCGTCTTTAGAGATGGGGTCTTGTTCAATACTTGGGCTTATTTGTTTTTCGGCACATCAGACTGGGGGCCTGTTGAAAGGGAGGCTTGTTAAAGACGGGGGAAGAAAGTGCAGTAAGTCAGCCTTGATCCAGTTTGTAGCGACCACTTCGTGCTAACAGTAAAACTAATACTTATTAGATAGAAAGCGGAGACACTTGCACCCGTCTACTCCAGCAGTCTATAAAACTTAGTTGTAAGAACTTGGGAGTTATCAGCCAAAACGATTGGACTGAAGCAAAACTAACTAACTACTTAGATAAATTCTCACAATTTGTTGTTCTTTGTTTATTTTCAGGAACGCTTTAAGGAAATGCCTGAACCAAAGTTTCTGTATGGTTCGCACTATTCAACACCCGGCTATGTTCTATACTACTTAGTTAGAGTTGGTAAGCAACCATACAGTCAGCTACATTTGATACGTGCTACATTATGACTATCGAAAATGCTTACTCACTGTTGTACTGGTTTTTACCTAAAGTTTTGGAGATTTTGAGGTGATTTTATCGAAACTCAAAATATCCCTGTTGACTGTTTTTCAGCCCCCGAGTTCATGCTGTGTTTACAGGGTGGCAAGTTTGATCAGCCAGACAGACTTTTTAACAGGTAAATAGTTGCACACTTTCTTCGTGGATTTTCTTTTACTGCTTTCCTATAAAATGTTTGTGTAAAGTTTCAACGACATTACCGATATAGGATAACTAACTAAACATATGATTTGAACAGAACAGTTATTGCAGGTCTTGTTGTCTATTTACAGATAATGGTTGTCAAACTATGCTTCTTGCATGAGTTAATTGCAAGTTAAATGTAGGAAAAGACTCAGCAACGAGTATTACATGTACAAACCCACGTTTTATTGAGGTTGTTAGGTTCCAGTTGAGTGCGAAGTTGTTAACATACTCTTTGTTAGTTTTCTTGATCACAACCTAAACTTGAGTTAAAAAGACATAAAATTTGTGACAATGATTAAAGGCAAGTTTCCTGAATCATTGGACTGTTCGTGTGACAGTGTTGACTTTTCATGTCAAGTAAAACCTGGAAAGTCTTGAAACTTCACAATATTTTTTAAATTTGATTTTTATCATTATAATTATTGATAGTATATAGTGATAGTAATAATAAAAATAATAATAATAATAATATTATTAATAATAATAATAATAGTTCAAAGTTAGTCGTGGGAAGCCATGCAAATTTCAACTGTGTTCAAACAAAATGTAAATGTCTATCGAACTTTCAGACTTTTATGTTTTGAATATTCATCAATGTTGCCATGGGAGGCCATGAAAGGCCAAGGTAGAGTTATGGAATTTCGATCTAGCAAATATCTACAAATAAAATTTTAAATTAGTTACTTTACTGCTCTGTTTGCGCACATAGTATATCAGAAACTTGGGATAACGTTCTTACTGGACACGCGGATGTAAAAGAGGTCAGTAAGGTTCCTGTTCAGTCCTTCCTTTTCACTGTGTTTGACGCATTGCAACCCAGATTCATTGTCATCACGGTTGGTATTATTGTGTGGTTTCAGCTTATCCCAGAGTTCTACCAATCGTCGGGAGAGTTTCTGGTGAACAGTCAGACTTTGCCCTTGGGCTACAAACAAGACAAGACCAAAGTTATGGACGTCGAACTTCCCTCTTATGCAAAAGGTAAAAGAACAAGCCGATATCTAACATGCAGGATGTCGTAAGTTTGCCTAAAATGTCTCTGTACTTTCTATCTAGATAGGTTAGGAGATTGTTAGTTCTAATCGTTTGTAGTTTGTTGTTTATGATCTACTATTTTCATAACCAAACCGAACATATACATGTGGCTTTGGTTTTGTAAGAAGAAGTTAAATTGTTGTTAAGCAGGTACGAGAAGATACCACAAAATTACGTTAAGTTAGAAAATTACGATTTTTAGATTTCTTAAGACATTCATAATAGATTGGACTTAGGATGGAAATTGCGGGTCTTCGCTGCTTACACTGATAATTCCAACTATTTTGCTTCGGTAGATCCTGAGGATTTCATCAGAAAGAACCGCGAAGCTCTTGAGTGTCCGTTCGTATCTGAGAGACTCCATCATTGGATCGATCTGATCTTTGGGTACAAACAAAGAGGAGAAGAGGCGCGCAAAGCCGATAATGGTATGCACATTATGTAGATACTGAAATAATTGCGTGGCTGGCTGATTGATTGTGTTACTGTGTCGTTGCTATAATATACACATACACATGCATTGCTATAATAGCGAATGTCAGTCGCAATACAACTATCTTGCCTTAACTATGCCATTTTGACAAAAAAAAACGTGAGACAAAGAAACTCTGACAGGCGCTGTACTTTTCTTCGGAGCACTACCTACGGCTAATTTTAAATTGGAATAGGATGTATGTAGTTGAAAGACTATAACACCAGTAATAACTTGCTCTTTTGGAAATTTTGTTGGCTTTTTTGAGTCCGCAATAGAATGTGGAGAGACTAAAACAATGGCTTAACATTCCTCACTAGGACAGTATATCACGTCTTGCAAGATAATGTGTTCTGAAAACGACTTTATACGAGATGTCAATATTCTTTCTTCATAGCTGTTTCTCTTTAACTACATTTGATCGCATTTGACTAGACAATGCATACTTTGGACTTGCCGAATACCCACACCTCCTCCCCTCCCCTCTCCCTTCCTCCCTCCCCACGTACCCTGCGTCTGTAAATCCTGGCCAGGGAAGGGTGTGTGTGTGTGTGTTGGGGAGGGGGGGGGGGGTGTGGAGGGAGCGCTTAGTGAAACGTATACGGTAACCATTTTCTCATTGCTCTGTTGTCTGTCCGTTACAGTTTTCTACTACCTGACGTATGAAGGTGCTGTAGATCTGGACAACATCAAGGACCCAAATGAGCGGGCGTCACTTGAGGCACAAATCTTGGAGTTCGGACAAACACCTAAGCAGCTCTTCACAAGTCCGCATCCGCAGAAGCTGGTAAGGGACCGACAATTTAATCACGTGGGCAAAAAAAAAGTTGCATGGTCGATCCAGTCGAAGAAAAAAATTTGCACTCTGACAAATTTTAAAGGGAGTGTATAGGGAAACGGAAAAAAAAGTCTTTGCCGAAGATTGGCCTTGGAAGAAAAAATATGCACATAATCCATTCAAGATTTCACTCCCCTCCCCCCTCCCCTCTTCCACAAGATCGGACGAACCGCCCCTAATGCGACCTCTTTGATTGGAGTTGCATACGTCAGCTGACAAACACTATTCTAGTTTCTAATAACAGTCTCAAGGTCTCGTGGTTTTGGACAGTAACATAATAGTGATTCCAGTTTGAGAGTAATGCTACTATTTCTTGATACTAGTGCACCAGTTATCTTTGTTTGCCCCAGGTTTGTTTGGAGGGCGAACAGAACCCACGGGGAATGACTTTATGACAAATTTTGGAGCTTTCTTCATTCCTGTGGGAAGCATTTTGGTTAATTCCTCACATAAAACGGCAGTTTTGGTACTAAAATACAAAGCAGTTAGTGACAAGGGATCTTCTTCATACACCTACAATAGTACGCATGCAATAGTACACACACACACATGGACCAGACGGACATTTGCAGTTGTATTTCCCAAGTAGAAGGTAGAGAGGGGTGCTCTGGGTTCATACAAACACTCCCTTGTCTGTGCTTAATAGGGATGTGATGTCAACCAACATGTTAATTGTTACTACAGCGGTACCCCAGTGTTTTAACCTTCCACCCCCTCGGTTCTATGATCAGTTTATTCCCAGGTTGTATAGTGGTTTAAATGTGGTAAGTTGAAGTGCTGTAATAAATATCCCAAATAATACCTTCTGAGCGATAGCCCTAGAATGGAAATAGGCCCACACGGAGAAAGAGAAAAAAATCTCTGACCCCAGTGGGATTCCAACCCATGAACTCTGGAATGGGTCATCATTGCTCTACCAACGGAGCTACAAGGCCAGACGGGAGCTGGTCGTGGGTAGTTAAACTGGTAATTAGTAGCAAATAAACACGTAAGTGAAAGGGTAACTAGGTTAGTCTGTCATCCCTTGATTGCATTGCCTCATCGTCGTGGCGCAAAAACAAGAGCTTTCATGGAGGGTTGACAGTATTGAAGCAACAAAACAATTTGGTTACCATTTCCCTTCAGGTAACAGCGAGCTCTTTCACTCACGTAAACCCAGCCCCGGGGCCAGTGAATGAAAATGGCAGCGAGAAGAATGATTCTGATCTTGAAGACAACATCCCTGTTGTGAAAATGACTGGTACGTGTTTGGAGATAAATCTTTTTCATTCTCAGCGACTTCTGATGTGTGCTGATGTTTTCTGTACCCGTTTTGCTTTTTAATATTCGGGGTATCAATCAGATTTCAAATTAAAGATGAGGAGGTAACGGACTTCAAGGGAGGTAATGTTTGGAAAACGATATCATTTGAAAGGTTGTTTTGTTCACATTTGAGGTCACTCACGTAGTCAATTTAAGTTTTCGTTTCTGTTTCAAAATCAGACAAATTATAAAATTTGTGGTTGACAAGTACTATTGTAAATTTCAGGATAAAAACGAAAAGAGAAATGTATTAGTTTTTTTTGACTGGGAGTCATAACTCTAAACACATTTTTGAACCAAGTATTCACGTTCATGGGAAGATATTTAACAATTATTCCCTGAAGTGGAGGTGAATAGTGAAAGATATTCTACTGAGCCGCGAAGCGGCGAGGTGGATATTTTTCACTAGGCACCGACACTGAGGGGAATAATTGTTTTAGTATTTGTCAAAACATAGAAATGAAGCAGGAAATAAACTTTTACGTTACTTTAAAATAACGGGAATTGCTCAAAAATGAGACGAATGAGCGCGCGCCGTCATGCTTGAGCGCCCGGAGGTGAATAGTACAGGATAGCCGGCGTCTGATGAACCAATCAGAGCGCGCGTAGAGTGCTATTCACCTCGCTGGCAAATACTAAATACCGATATAACGTACAGATCTACGTTCAATTGCACAGCAACTATTAAATGGTGGTTTCTAGGTTTAACATTCAACATTTTCCAGGCAAAGCTTTTTAGCCAAGAAGAGGGACCATTTATAGTTGCATTTCTTTTGCAGCATTGCTCTAGCCTAGTCATTCAAAATTTCTGACAGATACTGTGTTAAACTGCAGTTGAGTTGGGAAACGCTAAGGAATTGCCACAGTGGAACAAACTTGATAAGCTGGAGAACCATTCGGTACATAAGCTACACAAAGAGTAAGACTGCTTGATATTCTTCAACTTCACCTATTTTAGTTTCTTCCGCCATTCGTATTGTGTTTTTTTCCGCTCTTACTTCTTAATAATAATAATAATAATAATAATAATAATAATAATAATAATAATAATAATAATAATAATAATAATAATAATAAAA